>BMAW01052741.1:423-16843 GCA_019974015.1 Nephila pilipes | reverse complement strand
ATATATATTCTTGAATAATAAAAGTAACTGAAATATTTTGTATATTTTCTTTAAAAATATATTAACATGAAACCCATCTGATACATCTTACAATACTATTGCATTATATACTGGAATAAAACTCTTTCTCTTTCAAAATATATCATTATCAATATAACCATAACATTCCGTAGGAACCACAAGTTGAGAAACTGTAAGATACAAAGAAAGAATCCAGATTTATAAGTTTCTTTGTTTATTGGGAGAGACAGTTTGTCGACATTAAGCGCTACACAACAACTCAACTCCCCTTTCTCTCACTCTCTTGAGAAACTTCATTCGTTGCTCATTAGATCACTGAATTCCCAGCAGTTGAGAGTGACATTTGTTCTAAGGGATTACAACATTTGACTGATCATTTCTTTCTGAGGGAGAAAAAATAGTCATTTAGTGGAAGTTTGTAGGCATAAGATGATTTTTGTGCTATATTTAGGATATTCAAGAATATATTGTGATACAATTCTTTAAATCGACTCGATTGCTTAAGTGTTTCTTTTCGGTTTAATTACATTTATAAGTAATTTTAACTATAAAAGCTACAAAAATTACCAGTGTAAATTTCTAATAATTAATATTTAACATTATTATTAATCATGAAATTTAGAATTTTGCTAGATATAATTTTTTAGATCTATGAAAAGATTGATAATTGTAGACAGATTACATTACACTGGTTAATGATTTTCATACGTTGAAAGTGCTTTTTACTATAAGAATGAAAAAAAAAAGTAAAATTTTGACGGGTTTCCTTCGTTATTAAGCTCTATAAACCATCTTAAATTCCAATTAAAGAGTCACTACGTTCCAAACTCCAATTGAAGATTCATAAGAACTGGAAAATACACTTTATTATCTATCAAAGAATCTGCAAGATCTTTCACTCTTGAATACGTTGTAACTCAGTTAAACTAAATTTATATTCACTTAAGAACATCTTAGCTTATAGAATCACTCATTCCGATTCAAACACACCAGGATTTGCCTTTAACTAATTTCAATACAAACGATTAATTAATATGATTCAACCCCATTTACAAATATCTATCGGCTTGTCATTATCCTCTATATTTTTCTCTTTCCTTTACATATCACTATCTTTAATTCAAGTAGCCACGGCAGCCTAGTTGTCATTGTCGCGGACTCACTGCGAGTGATTTTCGTCGAGTCGTGGGTTGGAGCCTTGATGCTGTTAAAAACCCACCATACTGACGGGATGATGCACGTTAAATCGATCGAGGATCAAAATACTTCCGACAACAGGGTATGGAAATTTGGAGCGGAGAGTGCCAGCTTAGATGTCGTCCTCGTCACTTGACCGAGGCTCAAAATTTGGCGATTCATCTCCAATAATCCTCGTGTTGCTTCTGGTGCGACGTTAAAAAAACCAATAAATCATCTCTTATTCAGTTCAATACACTTCATCTAATATACGTAATTACGTTTCATTTTGGTTGGCAAGGAGTTGTTATGAATTCAAATTACCAAAATGTCCTCGAAGTTAGTGAAAAGAAAATCTCGAATAGCTCAACATCACAAACTGACATAAAATGCAAATACTTAAACAATGACATTGAGCTTAAAATGCTTTGAGTTCTTCTAAGAGTCAAAAAGCTCTGATGTTACATCAGAACAACCCTTCTATGTGAATGGAATTAATGGTATTTTTTGAAATTGTACTCGATTCTTCTCTAATCTAATGACTTATTTAAATGGTGATGTTTTACGGTATATTTCAATTTTTCTTCTTGACTTATAAATATAAAGATGCCTACATTTCAAAGAATTTAATACATTTATCATGATATAAAGTTTGAGGAATCTTGTCATTTATTTCTGTTTCAGCTATCTTGTGTTTAATTCCTGAAAAAGTAATTTGAACAGTCTAATTCTAAACACAAGCACGTTTTAGTACAAAGATTTCTTAAAAAAGTACCCAAGCAGTAACAATAACAAATGTTTTGTTCTTCCATATAGCTTTTCATTTTACCTTTTCTTAAATAAATACTAGACATTTACTTTTTCAACTGAAACTGTCAAAGAAATATCTTCTACCAAAATGGTCATTTTTTCTAAAAATGGCATCTGACATTCTATAACAGAGAAAATGAGAAAAGTAGACCTACAATCTAAAACTATTGCAGTGAACATTTCTCCCAAGTATGTCGTTCGCTATAAATATTATTTAGAAAATTTTGTGAAAGAGAAATATTTTATGTGTTGGAGAACACTACTTTTTTTTATGAGAAGTTCTTTTCTCCGAAGGTTAGTTTATTTGAACAATTTCATTTAGAGAGTAAAGGGAAAACAAACAAAAAACTTATTTATTCTTACACTCAGAAGATTATTTTTCTGTAAAATAGTCCGCCCTATGATTGGACTTTTCAGAGAAGTAAAAGTGAGTTAAATAGATACATTTTAATAGTGTTTCCTTTTATTTTCAATTGAAAATAAACATCAGTTAATTGGTATTACTTATTTTGATAAGTTATTTGATTGAATGCTTATAAAAACTCCAGTCCCTCTAATACAATGAAAATTATCCATTCCTAAAGGATATTAGGTTCCTAATCGCTAGTCTTTAATATCCACCTATTTCCACAACAGCAGATAAACATTTTCTTATGGTATTGTTACGAACCAGTATGAAGCTTTCCTGCAATTGTTCTATCATGAAGGAAAATAGACATTTACAGAGATTTCATCAATTAGACAAGGAAAGTTTAAGCAATGATCTCTTAACCTTAGTGACTTTGGTAACGGATTTGGCAACCATTTTGGGGACTTGGTGAGAAACTTGGTAATTTTGACCACAAAACGAAAGTTCCCGAAAGTGATAGAACTATGGTGAATATTCGACAGGGAAGAAATTTATGGACTTTTCCTGAATTTTCCATGTGATGTTATAACTGGCAAGAACAAGTGCCGTCAATCTGAGACGGAGGAAGTCACTCAGTATTTCTACAGTTTGCTTATAAGATCGATCAGTTTATTTATTGATCTCAAAACCGATTATTTAGGAGATCGATCTCAAAATCAACTAGAAGAGAACGGCATTTAGCTGAAAGGATTTGCTGAGTTACTGCCAGTAACAATTTGAATGGATTTAAAGAGAAGCGGGCGTGTATCTGTGCAAAGAACCGGAATTGCCGGTAAAAAAACTATTGTTTGTCTAGTAAAAATCCGAATCAAATAACATTCATGTATGAGAATACACCAGTGAAACTATTTTAAATAAAGTTCAAATTGTCTTTAAATATTTAAATGAAACCAGCATAGATACAATTTTGTGATAGATATCTAGTATCAGGTCAATTATTACAGATCTAATTTTATATAACCATCAATACAAAAAAGAGGGTAAAATCTTATTTTTGATTACAGTTTTGAAGAACTCCTCATCAATCGAATCTTTCTGAAATGGAATTAAGTCTTTTAGAATTTATTCAAAGAGTTTTTTAGAAACTTTTTCTATGGCAAAACTATTCTTCTATTGACAAAATATGTTGTGTTTAAAGAATGTGTCTTAAATTACTTAAATGAACAAAAAGGATCAAATAAATCATGAAGTTAAATTACGTTAAGACCGCATAAGAGTTCTCATAATAATTTTGTATACATAACGATAGTTAACAGGTAATATAGCAAATTGATCAAATCACTTTTAAATGGATGAAAAAATAATCTTCAACATCTGAACTACTATAACAAAATGAATTAGTGATATGTATTTCACTGAAAAAATAATAATGAAATAAAAAATAAAGTTTAAATTTGAGAACAGAAAAAACATTTTTAAATGTTACTGAATATAATGAAAACTTTTCATCAAAGAATTTCGGAAATTGAGTTTTTGAATTAGTGATGGAAATTATACACTATTGAGAAGTAATCCCCTCGACTTTATATATTGATAAACAACTGAAGAAAAATTTTAAACAGATGTATAAGATTATTTAAAAACACTTAAGCAAACAAAAACATTAGTTACATTATAACAGAGGTTTGTAGACTGTGATATTTTAAATTGTAGGCCAAAAAAATTTCAGCAAAAGATGCGTTTGTACAGAAAAATGATGAAATACATTTTAATTCTGTAATTATATTATAGCTTGGAATATCAATTATATGAAAATATATTGGCAATGCATCAAATGAATGAAAAACTGATTCTTGAACCAGCTTTGAATTTTTTTTTTTTTTGAATTACCAATTTTATAACAGTAAAAGTTATTGCAATTTTATATGGATTTCAGTTATTAAAAAAGGAAACACAACTTGAAGGTAATTTATAAGCGACAAGGGAAGTTAATTTTCCAATTGAACACCTTAAAAAATATTTTTTCGAATTAATGTTTAACAAGGAAATCCAATTTTTTGGCCCATCTAGTTACATCACGGTTGAGTTGATTCCTTTAGAAATGGCTTTAATTTCCGTTTTCTCGCTAGTGGACATTGATTGAACGTTGGACTGTTAAAACTCTAATAGACTTTTAGCTAATAATGGTACCAGAGAGACTAGATATATAGATTTTTTTTGTCATGTTTCTGCTCGGGTTGAATTCTTTTTCCAACGAGAAGGAAAACTGTGCGGGGAAAAAATAGTAATACACGTAACTATATATTTCTTATTTTATCGACTTTGAAAAGAATAATACTAAAATTATGAAATAAATTTTTTTTTTACTATAGTTCTGCACATAAAATTTTTTGATCTTTTCACACTTGAAAAGAATAGAACTGAAATTAAAAGTTTAAAGAATATTATTATATACTCCAAGACATCAAAATTTCTGCAGGATATTCTTTTTTATTTTTGACTAAGATGTATATTCAACATATCAATCAGACTTAGGGCTTCTGTCTACCAACCTTTTGAATCTGTGAACGCATTGTTAATATTGTAGGATTATTATTCTTATTTTTTCAAATTAAGCTAAATATTTTATTAATTTGAATGCAATTAAGGGTGATCATATGAGTAAGCAATTCGGATGACTTTTAACCGATTCGCATTTCTTCCAATTTTAAAAAGTATTCTTAAATACTTATCGAACATATGAAATCTCGCATTCTAAAAGAGACATAAAAATATGTTTAAACTGGAATGTGCAAAATAGTTTATATATTTACTACTAGATGGCGCGCTGCACAACAACGTGGCCCATTCGCGTTGATTTTGATCAGATACAGATTTTGAATTCGGATGCTGATGGCCATATTGATTAGAATAACGGGGAGAAAAATTGATTCTTTTTGAAAAGACACTCGTCCTTAATTAATATAAATTCTAAAAAATACGTTTTAATATAACTCAAAAGAAGTTCTGTTTATTTGAGTTACATTAACTGAGTAAATATTAGTTATGATTATATAATTTTAGAATATATAATTAGCTAACGGTGGCAACATTTCAGTGGCTCTTGGAATATTTTTAGATTGGAAAATCTCAAGCAGATAAAATCCTTCCTCATTTTTTTTTATTCTATTGGATATATTTAACTGTATTTTCTTAAATGAAATAGTCTAGTTTTGGAAGCAATAGTTAAAAACCCGAGCATGCACATACTTCTCAAAGTAGTCAGATTGGATCCCAGCGAAATGAAGAATTCTCAAAATTAATTTTTATGTTCACTTATAACTGGAACTCTTTTTGAGTTTTGTAATAAAAGTTTTTCTTCTACAATTACATGAAACCGTTATTGTGAGCAAAGGGAGTTCGTACTCCGATTAAGAATTTAGATTTTTCAACGCCTTTTTTGTGAGGAAGAAAATCCATAATCATTTAAATTAGCATGTATATTACTGTGATTTTTTAATAGGGTTAGTACTGTCATAAATAACAAGATCTGGTTGGCAAAAAAAGATAAGCTGCCATTTATAACTAATTACGTATGAAAATTAAATATTGAACAAAATCTTGAGTATCTCTTAAAATGATTGCGCTTAAATAAAAACACACAACACAAATATGGTATGAACTATATAAACTTCGTTGACTCATCGATAAAAGTGACATTACTTTACTCCAAACAATTTGATGATGCATTTTTAAATATTTTGACATGACGGTCATGAATAACAATATTAAATCTGGTATATAAATTACAACGCAACGTGGTTAATAATTTTATCTACAAAACTAGGATTTCTTTACTGATAATATAAATTTTCATAAAAGCATTCTTCACACATAAAAGCTTGATATATGAGAAGCGTAGAATACAAATTTAAAAAATAATGCAAAGGCAAATAGATCTCTTCTTTTTAAAAAGTGTTATCAGTATGGAACAAATGCACAAAGAGCTAGAATTAGTCTCCAATGACCAATTTATCGTTTCAAAACTTCAGCATACTGGAATTTTACTACATTTTCAACTGAGTAAACGTTAAAATCTCAGATTTTAGATTATAATATGCTATTGAATAATTGTAAGCGTAAATGAAAAGGCCTTTAGCATAAATAAATGATTTCATTCGAAACATAGAAAACAAAATATTACATATCCTAATTATGAATCTCAATACGATGAATTTTACAAGATAGTAAAATATCGTATTGTGTTGATAAATTATTACTAATTTAAAGAAAAAAAATTCAGCTATAAGCAAAATTATGTTTTCTATGTCATCAAATTCTTATAAAAAAGTTTAATTTTTATTTTTCAATTGTGTGACCTAGATTACCAAATTTCGAAGAAACTTATTTTTTCACCTGATTCTTTAAAACAGTGATTGCAAAAATTGACTATTGATTGAATAACTAAGAACATTTAATGGAACATTCCACTTTTGAGTCAGAGAAATGAACCGGAACAGCAATTCTTAAAATTAATAAGAGAGTTAATTATGAAGGAAAACTTACGAATATGTTTTTTTTTTCCAAGAAAGTTATCTGGTTCTATATTGTGGATTCTATCGCGTTTCTCCTTTCAACTAATGATTTGAGGACTTTTAATATGATCTTGGTCGAATTGAAAATCTATCCAATTAACTGAAAGGCTTTTGTTAGATTAGAATTATTCAAGTAAGAGGAATAGAATTGAGATGTATATATAAACATTGAAGTGTTCAATAAGGAGGATGGCAGTTTAATTAGTGGTAGAGATTGTGATCTGAAACTAAAAATGTGAGAAGAATCTGTATCACACCTCCATTGTGTCTTAGAAGAAAACATGGAGAGAATCTACTAAGAGTTAGTGAATCGGACCCTCATCTGTAAGTTCACTAAATACTTGAATCCAATTGGGTTCATTATAAAATTAGGAATTTTTATCATATTAATATTCCAATTGGTTCGATAAATAAGAACCTAATTCATATATTTTGTAAGTTAGGGTTTGAATTATGATTAAATCTTAGGTTTGAATAAATAAATTGGTTATCATCCATGTAAGACCTTCTATTCATTGGACTATGGATTAGTGACGATTTAAATAATTAATGACACCCGAAGGAAGTACTATCAGGTGTTACAATTCACACATAGATAAATTATAATTTTAGTTCCCACTAGAGGTGAGCATTGATTAAAAATTGTCATTCTTGGCAAGTTTATTTTTAATGCAATGTAAATTAAATATTTAAAATAAAATTTGCCTACAGTCTAAAAGGCAGAAGTTGTTAAGTTATAAAATTAGTTTGATCTTATTAAAAGACGTTGCCTGTATTTTTGCCCAATTATCTGATCATTCCCTTAAATATTGATTTAAACATAGTCTTAAGTCATTCGTTCTTTCGAAAAATCTGCATGTAGATAAATGAGAAATAGTAGCACTTTTGTTTACGCAATTAATTTTACTGTATTATCTAATTTTTAGTTAAGAAAAAAGAAATACAGGAAAACTCTGCACCTTAAGGTAATTAAGACACTAAATTGCTTCAAATTTTGCATTTTTTGTTTTGCCTGCTCAGAAATAGAGGACACTAAAAGAATTATTTAAAACAATTCGATAAATAGAATGCAGAAAAAATGAATTTTAAAATTGTTAACAAACGTGACTCACCATAGAGAAAAGTATATCTATACTTGAGTTTTTCTCAAAATTTCTTATTCTAGGATTCCGGTAGACTTTTCTCAAATTCTACTTTGTTCATTGTGTTCATATTTTCCACATTATAAGATAAATGTGGCAATTTTTTAATACAATTAAAATAATTCCTTTTTAATAAACACTCAAAAAGTTTTAACATTTCACAAAATTTGTCCAGAAGTTGTGAAAAATTTAAGTCATGAAATTTCAAAATTTTTATTAAATTCAATTTTTGAAATTACAGTTGCCCAATCATTTCTGTGTTACATTTATAACATTTTATACATTTATATGATTGGGCAATTGTAATTCTAATTAATTGTAATTGTAAGTAGCATTTGTAATTCTTCCTCCCAAAAATCTGTACAAATTAAAATTCGTTCTTCCATGTTCTGTGCATAGAATGTTACATTTGTGAGTACTCTGCAATCTATAAAACTATTAAAAGCGAAATATTTTATGCGATTGTTAACAGATTGAATGCAACGTAGTTCAGTATGTGATTTAAAAATGTAAATGCATAGTTATTTATTATTACTTGCTCATGCATAGTTATCAATGTTTATAAATCTGATTTTTTTGCATAAATAGATCGATAAATAAACAGATATCTCAGTGCAAAAACACAAATTCTGGCGATTTTAATTAAAGAAAGTGAGGATTCTTTAATTTGGCAAAAAATAAATTCCTTTCCCTTCCTCGAAGTGTGGTGTGATGTTATGAGAAGTAACATAAGGGTGATTGATGATGGACCTCATTGAATTGAACCGCTGTTAAGTGACGAGTATGACAAACGAGGATTTAGCGTATATCATCTCCGCTACATGGCGGGTTTTTAGCTGCATCAATGCTGGAATCTACGATTTGACGAAAACAACGCCGACTACAAGTCAGCGACCATGACCTCTTGGCAAACACGGTTACGATACGAGAGAGGAAGTTTATACATTGGGATTGCGATGAGCGTGCATCCACCCAGATAAACAATCAAGAACGAAATGACCTAAAAAGCTCCCTGTTTGCGAAATAAAAGCGTGGTTCATTCCATATTGTCTGTCAACAGGTTTCAAGTCAAGTACAACATCCCAGTGTTACACTATCCGCCTTATTCGTTGAATCCTAAACCATGCGACTTCTATCTATTTAATAAGGTGAAATCTACATTAAAAGGAATAAGTTTTGAGTCGTTGATGCTGTGAAAGAGAAAGCTGCAAGCGTCATAAAGGAGCTGAGCAACTTCAGATTTTGTTAAGGTATCCGCCAACCTTTAAAAGTCGATTTTTTATTCACGGGTCTATTATTACAACCGAATTTCTCAGCTTCCTAGAACAGTTTCAATTTTGTTACTATCTTACATAGAACTTGAGTTATAAGCATTTTAATAATAGTCTGTGTCAAATTTTAGAACTGGAAGTAGCATTCTGCTACCGGAAATGGAACTTTAATGTTTGTTTTTCATTGATATTTTCGTAATATCGCCATCATAAAATCTTCCAACATGCAAGATGAATTTCCCAAGACTCGAAATGCGAATCTTTAAATAGTGTAATTTGATAAAGAGTACCAAAGAAAGTTTTTGTTTGTTTGAAAACTACGAAATTGGGTGCATATGATGCAAAATACAATTTAACGAAGGATATCAAGGCTGCTTCAAAGTCTTAAATAAGGTGAACATTGAAAATCCAGGCTATTTCGCTGTAAAGAGATACAAAAAGTTGGATTACAGTACATTCAGGAAATTGAAGAGTTATACATCACCTGTTAAATGTAAGCTTAGGAAAGTTTTAAAGGCCATCAGGAAGAAAAAGATAAGTTATTTAAGTAATACAGATAGTGAAATTTACAAATCAGGGGCCTTTTTATGTTAAATTTTTTATTTAATTAGGTAAGTTTCTGGGTTGAAATGTATTTTCAGCTTTTTCTCAAAATCAAGTTTTTAATATTTTGCTTCAGCGCAAAACATCGCATTGAAAAAACAGTTATGTATATAATGTTATGAAACTTTCATGGAATACTCTACAAAAGTGTATTTAGGATATGAACCTTTCCTGTTGTTATAATTTGATTACTTTTTATTGTATTGATGATAAAAGTCATAACTTATCACAAATTTTCACGTTTTTTTTTCTATATGTTAAAGTACGACTTCCTATAAATAATTAATTCTCAGGGTTATAATTGTGAATGAGGCACAAATCCTAAAGTAGATTCAATGCATCATAATAAATTAACAGAATTGAAATATCTTAATTTAAATTACAGTTTTGGTGTTTTGCTCAAGTGCCATTTTACCGCTGTTTTTATGTATTTTTTGAGCTGAAATATTAAGACAATTTTTAATTTACGCAAATTTTACATAGTATTTTAAGTTTTTAACCATACCTTATAGTATAATGCATATAAAAAGTTATTTTTTCAATTTTCTTAAAAAAAATTTCTTCGAAGGTAGGCGGATATCTTAAAAGTAGTTTATTAATTAATTTAAAAATAAATTACATTCTTTCGTTTCTCAATATGTAAGTAAGGTCATATTATGAGTAATTGTTTTGTAGGCTAAAATATATATATAAGAAAGCATACGAGGAAGAAAATAATCAATATTATCCTGCATTGCTTATCACGATGCCCGACAATGCATGGATAATTACGAAGTACAGAGAATTTAAGCTGAGATTAATAATCATAACCGTTTTTTTAATATATACTAAATTATTTTGAATGTATTCGTTTCTTGACGTCTTACAGAAATTGTATATCTGTTACAGGTTTTAGAATTAACAGATTTCTAGGATTCATCTATTGATTTGATATAGGTAAGTAATTTTTTTTTTTAAAAAAAATAATTTTAGGATTATATATAAAAAAACGGAATAGACACAATGTCTATTCAATTTGTTCTAATTTTAGTATTTTTTTTATTTAGAAAACAAAAATTGAGTAGAACACATATGTGAGAATAATCGCATGCGGAGAGAGATAAATAGTCTCCAATTTTTATTTTAAACTGAAGTCTTAGCTGTTCACATAAGTGAAACATGTTTGAGGTACAAATTAACATTAATAATGAACATTAAATATTAATACCTCCATGTAACTAAATTTAATTTTAATGTATTATAATATGGCAGCATTTTTAAAGAAATAAAAAAATGAGTGAATTCTGAGAATTAATTGAAATTTATACAAGTACAGTCACATACATCGGTTCACGGCATATTTTATTCACAAACAAATTGGCTGAAAA
This sequence comes from Nephila pilipes, assembly GCA_019974015.1. Lineage (NCBI taxonomy): Eukaryota > Metazoa > Arthropoda > Arachnida > Araneae > Nephilidae > Nephila > Nephila pilipes. Next base: position 5,530 of record BMAW01052741.1, on the reverse strand, counting down.
ACAAGATTTTCAGACAAATATTGCTTCCTTTCATGAACTATGTATCTGTTCATGAACAGTCCACATGAAAATATTATTTGTGCTTTTTCCGGCGCTATTTAAACTTTGTTCGCTCACGCATTCCTCAGAATTTTTTGAACGTATTTTCCTCTAAATTAGCACTCACCTCACTAACTATTTATCCCAAAATAGTAGTAATACTGTTCCCAAGCCTAGTTTAGTTACAACTGGATAAAAGAGGGAAATATACTTGCTAAACATGACAGTATTATCGAGTTTCTAATCTCGCCCCGCAGTTTGGTTGGGTAAAATCTATCAATTGTATCATTTTTAAGAAAAAAGAGGCTGATGTGGCTAAAAAACGACTGTCTTAAAGAAACGATCACAAATTATACAAAGGTAGAAAATTATAGCAAGTGTGGATGCATGAAAAATATTTTGCTGGTTATAATGTTAGTCTATTATATACGAAAAGGCCAAAAAGTTAGTAGTTATTTAGTAATGGATACTTTTAATATAAAGTTGAATATGATTTTAAATCCAGTGGAGGTTGGTTTGAGAAGTGGAATTCATAATGTTGTTAGATATGAGGAGGTTACTAATGAAAATAGAAAGGTTTCAGAGGGATTTGCTGATTACGGTAATTGAAGGATATATTCTAAATCAAGTTCTTAACTGTGATTTGAAATAGGATTGCTTTCGAAAAAAATACCAAGAACATGCACCATCAAAGAGAAGAAATCACTTCCTGGACACAAGCCTATGAAGAACCGGCTTCAACTTATAATGTATAAATAGGGATTTTAAAATCAAGCCATTTTAAGTTTACCAACATGAAAATCCTCGTGTGTGCAAGAAAAAATGACGTACTGAAAGTTAAAGAGCCTTATAATGGGGAACTCAAACTTTAGACCTAGGTTGCGAGTCATTTTCTTGGAATTTATGATTGAAGTATAAGCACCAGATTTCAAGAAATATTTGAAGAAGAGTTTTGGTTTCTAGTGCCAAAACCAGTTGGTGAATTAGAATAGATATAAAGAGAAAAAACCCCCACTAAAATTAGAATTTGCCAAAGATATTATAGAAGTAAACTTTCCTTCCTAGTAAACACAGCCTATATTTATTTTCCTTTTTTCAACAATTAGCCTCCTAAATCTGCAGTATTATCCATTTTAAAGCTAAAATGCAATACTGAACAATTATCATGAATGTACTTTTTCGTCAGTTTTCATCATAAAATCTGTTTTCATTTATTTCTATATTTCAGTTTTTTACAAAATCTTATACAAAAATTAGATAAAATCAACTCGATTTTGTGATATGAATAGATTAATTCTATTTTTACTAGTTTAAATGGGAAAATTTGGTTCAGTTTGTGAACCGAGTCTCGGAACGAATTAAGCTCATCAACCTAGACATGAATGTATGATTAACCTTTTACTGTAAAGAATGAAATTGTGCAAAACAAAAATTATAATTTGAGTTCTTAGTAAGTAAATAACTTATCACAGTTTTTTTCATTTTTTTAATAATCAAAACTTTAAAAAATATTAGTGATAAGCCAAAGATTAAAAATATAACATTTAAACATTTACATTAATTTGGTGAAACATGATCAAAAATATGTAAATTTTCTATTGAAAAATTGAATGAAAATTGATTCTTTGAGAAAATTAATACATTGAAAAATGTTTCATAACACACACACACACATACACACACACACACACACACACACATGTCAATAATACTAGTCAATGGACAATACCACAATAAGAAGCCAATAATGTCACAATACGCCAGCTTCAATTCTTGTATGTTATTTATCCTGTAAGTTAAGAAATTCTCTTTATTTTTGATAGTTAGTTAATCAGTACCTCTTGCTTGAAATACAGAATTAATTCTTCAGATAATTTTAAATGAAAAAGGAATCATATAAGTATGTTCATTTTCACGATGAAGAATATTCTGTAATTTTAAAAAATAGAACGTAATTAGTTAATTTAAATTATTCATTTTAGGAAAGGAAAAAACACATAAGCAAACATGAACTACTTACCACAACGAAAACAATTAATCTGTATATAAAGTAACGAAATTTGTAATTATACTTAATTTTATATGCACATTATTTCACGCACGCATGCACGCACGCACACACATAACATATGATATGACAATACACAAATTTATACAGAAACTGAGTAACATGCGTGCTAGCATATATGCATTTTATACAACAATGGTTTCTTTGACAGGACAGAAAAATTCAAATTTCTGAATTCAGACTTAGAGTTGGAAAGAAAAGTAAATGCATTTCATATAAATATATTCTTACGTTTCATTGATATTAACTTTTGACTTTCTGTGATGTGCAACTTCTCTTAATTATTTAAAACTTTAAAAAAAATATTCTTGTTTTTATTTTACGGCAGGAAAAGCACGAATGTTTTTTACAGGTGTTATAAATTTCAATTTAGATGAATCATTAATATAATAAGAAATATCCGAAGACGTAATGAATTAAAATTGTAGTTAAGTCTGAATATTTTTTTTCTTCTGTAAAATTTGGGAAAATTTCAGAAGTTCAACTTTCTGAATTTTTTTTCCTATAATAAATATCTCTATTCCGTATACTTACAAATTTATATTAAATTATTGAAAATTCTTTTAAATTAATGACACAGTGATATTTTTTTCTAATTTAATTATCATCAAAAATCCACCAAGTAAAAATTTAAGAACAGAAGCCTTGTGACTTTACATAGAAGTGCAAAAATAATTATACTAAAATGAGAAAAAAAAAACATTTCATTTGCTTAAAGCTTTGAAGCCTATTTTAAACAACAATATTATTTCTTCATAAATAAACAAATAATATAATATAACTATTATAAAATTGTCATTGTGATTTCAAACTAATAAATATTCGCTTTTTAAATCTAATAACTTTCACATCTCATCACAAAAGACTAAATGCTACCTAAGAATAATTTCTAGATATTTCAGAAATTGCAGCTATTATTCCTTAACTGCATACAAATCATAAGTTTTTATACAAATCTCATAAGGTAAGAGTAAACAACAAAAGGGTTAATCGATAAATAATCACAGAGGGAAATAATATTATATAAGAGGAGACAAGTAGTTAAATACATTATTTACGTTTTAAAAATAAAAATGAAATGTAATATTTTAAAATATTATAATTATGAAATAATTACCTCAATAAAAAATATAATATAGAAACTAAACATTTTTAAATCAAGATCAATAAATGTAATCTGGAAAAAGCATTGATGTATAAAAAGTTTCATCTAAAATCAAGGTTTACAATTTTAATTTTATTTAAAAGTTTACATAAAAAGAAATTAAAACAAATTTTGTTAGAAAGCTTTCAATCTCTCAATTTTGTATCAAAAATTTTCGATGCAGTGAGATAACAGCATATAGCATGTAAAAAAGTTTTATTTTGATAATACCTTAAAAATGACAGAATTTAAATTCCCTCAACAAATTGATGAACAGAAGAATCAACAAGATATTAATCTCCGCCTATTGTGAAATCTAAATCTGTAAAATGCTGTATAATGCTGTTATCTCACTACATCTAAATCTGTAAAATTCTGTATTTTTAAAAAGTTCTTCTCTTTTCTGTGCTAATGTTAAGAAAAATCTCCTCGTGAAATTTTCATTTCTCATTCTTTCAGATTTTTACTCTTGTACAATTTCATTTGACAGTTTATGAACTTAAGTATCATCTCTAAGCCATCATGATCAAAAATATTTTAAATTATTATCAACGTTTCTTTAAAAATTCATATCAATGAGTGCTCAAAGCTTCTAATTTATTTATAAAATTTCTTTTATGCTCTATATTTTGTAAAAGATGAGCTTGAAGTTTTAGATATTTTTGAGTAATAGAAAAAGTATACTTCAATCATTTTATTACATATTTCAGATAAAGAGAAAATAAATTTGTTCTAGAAGACCAAAAAAAAAAAAGAGCTTTAAATAATTTTAATGTTTTCTTAATTCTAATCTCAGTATTGAGTTTGAACATTTCGAATATTATTTACGCAATTATTCTATTACTATTTCATTTTTACAGTTTAAATGGTACTTTACTAATTAATATTCTTTTATGAATGTTTTTGACAACATTTAAATCTAAGTAACTTTTTTTATCAATTCTTGACCAATTATAATATTAAAACCATATGCTTTCTCTAGTTTGAAACATTACTTGTGGACAACATTATTTTATTCCTTCATATTGTATACTGTTTACTATTCGCTAGAATACATCTAACAAGCAGTTGATAGACAATTTGCATAAGGCTTAAGTGAAACACCTAGTTATTTCCTTTCATGCACTTCATTATGCAGAAATTTCTTCGACCTACTGTTTAACGTATGAATTTTCCTCAAGCATTCAATGAGATTCGACAATTTCTTGAATCAAATGCCGATAAATTACCTTCAAATGTATAGTTTAGCATTTCATAAGTTTCTTTTTACCAACTAGAAGTATAACTTTAACTTTTTCATTGTATCTGGGTCAAGGAATAGCACCGTACGACACTGATACTTTGAAGTTATTCGAAATGCAGAGGGTGCAATCGGTCAGATCCTGTAGTAGTATTTGTAATACCGATTCAAACATAATTTCGAATATCTGAGTCACACAGAATATTTTTTTCAATGTGGCAAGCCTCTCTATTTACTGCTTGAACATGACCGTTAAGCGCAACAAACCTAAGATTTCACTATTAAAACCTCCCAATTCGTCGATTGTCAAAACTGCATTTTAAATAACTTGCTTACATGAATTTCAACCAAATATGATTGTATTATTAGGTGAACACGCTTGATATCTAACAAATAAATTAAATATTAATTCAAATCTTTTAAAAAAAATATATTTTCTTCAAGAACTTCTTAATACATTATTAATTTTTAAATAGTCTTTTGATATATTTCTCGAATTATTTTTGAAGCATCTATGAATATATATATATATATATATATATATATATATATATATATATATATATATATATATATATATATATATATATATATATATATATATATATATATATAT
>BMAW01052727.1:548404-573296 GCA_019974015.1 Nephila pilipes | reverse complement strand
TCAACAAAAATACGTGGACATAAAATAAAGGATACATGATGTTAGATTCAAAAGAATGACATTATAATTCATTATGATTAAAATAATTACGTTTACTTTGTTTAAGATGTGTTTACATTGCTAAGAATATATTTAATTGAATATTTTTTCCTCTGTTTTTATTTTAATATCCGAACAATATTATTGTCTACTTTAATAATTTATCGCTTGTTATTATTTCAATATTTATTTTAATAATTGATTTTTATGACAGAATCGTCTGTTTTCTTTAGAATGCTTCGCTTGTGAAAATCAAAATGTATTAGTAATTTAAAGAAGCTTCTTTCTTTACTGGAGAGTAATTACTTCCAAAAGGTGGCCCTCGGCTTCGGAAGTATACTTACTTTACGCTAATTAATATTCATTTTGAATAATTCTACTTTTTCGAAAACTTAATAGAAAAAAATACCTTAGCTCACGATGATATAAAATTAGTGAAGCTAATTTTTTCTCTTTTTAGCCACCAAAGAGGTTATTGTTTTAGACAACTACAAGTAATCACCCGAGGACTTTGTAGCCGCGGTAGCCTAGTGGTTATGATTTTCGTTCAGTCGCGAGTTCGATCCTTAGCCGCAAAAGACCTGCCATGTAGCCGGGGTTGATGCACGTTAAATCTGTCGCAATAAAAAGTCCTCGCTTTGGCGGGGTGGGGAAGTTAGGAGAGGAGGAGCCAGCTCAGGTGTCGTCCCTTGATCGAGGTTCAAAATTACGAGATCCGTCACCAATAACCATCGTGTTGCTTCTAGTGCGACGTTAATAAAAAATAAAAACTAAAACACCCGAGGACTTTTCAAAATTTTATCATAAAAGTTTTTGCGTGTTTACTTGATGTCTGCTTTCCCCAGTAATGAAATTAATTTTCAAAAATTTCATAATAAGTTAGTTGTATTTTTTTTTTATTGAACTGAAATAAAACGTATGAGAAATTTAAATATTTTTACTTTTAGAATAAAATTATCAAATTTTTCAATTTATCATTTTCATTGATTTTGGTATCTAATAAAGATATTATTATGCGCTTCAATATTTTATCGTTTGCTTTAGTTCTATTATATAATTGAATAATCAAATAATTATATTTAAAAAGTTAGAGCTTTTGGTGACGAAATCTATTCCTAGCAAAACTTTTCATAAAATTATATTTTATTTTAAAACTTTAACTTAATTATTTAATTACGATAAAGTGATTGATCATTGCATTTCAAGATTTGAATTTTTTTCTTCGAATGTTGATTTTCTGGCCTAAAATGTACATTTTTGACCAAATATTCATTTAATAAATAATTTTATACATAAAACACAATAGGATAAAAATTTCCATGAGTTTCACTTCAAATAAATGTTTAGTGAATTAATTCTGAACGGTTTTTTTTTTTTAAAAAATTAATAAATAAACAAACTTGATTGTTTTTGAAGTTATTATAAGCCAATTAAAAAACCTTTTTTACTTTATTTAAAAAATTAGTTATTTTTTAAATGTTAAAAAGGTACGTGTATATTAGTCATTACTCGCCATTAAGTCTCATGATAGAAAAAAAAAAGTTTTAATTTATATGAGGGGCTATCGGAAATCTTTAAATCAGAAGAAAAAAATTTTGCTTTGACATTCTATTCGAAAAAAATTTTGATGAATTACATAATATGCAAAGGAAAATCTTCTGTAACCTATATATATCTTACGTAATTTATATGAAATGTGTAAGTATGCAAAAAAGTAATTATTATAACACATAACATAAAAAAGAAAAGAAAAAATGCCAGAACGATGTCTCAAGGAATCAAACTTTGGCATTGTGTTTGCCATGTATAAAAGAACTAGGTGATACCCGCCCGCTTCGCTGGACAGACGATAATATAATATTTTGTAACCTATACGTAAAATATCAAGAAAATGTTCAATTTTTAAAACGTTAATGATAATCTAAGTTTAAAATTTTAAGAAATTGATTGTCTTTAATAATGGTTATCCACGACTTTCAAATATGTGAGAAAAATAAAATATTTTAGTAAAAAGTCAACCGATATATACATAATATGGATAAAATTCATTCCACCGTATACATGTTACCCATAGTATTGCCAAAGATGCAACCTTTTGTCAGAAGATTCATCATGTGCTCAACTTTCAAATGAAATACCCTCGCAATGGCATCGTGTCTATCATAAGATTTAAATCCAAGACATCTTTGATTTCTGACCAATTAGGATTTCAAGTGACTGCAATCCTTAAAAAAAAAAGTCCTGCAAGTCGGAACGGCCAAAATGTCTTACGTATGTCATATCCTCTTGAGTTCGTTCATGCATGTAGCGAGGTCCTCCAGTAAACGAAGATTGTCTTGCGTGTGCGCTACTTCTTAAGAAGTCGCCATTTTAGTATTTTTCAAAATCCCGCTCAGTTTTGGAGTTAAACTACACTTTCACCAACCGTGGGATTCCAAACTGATTTATTTCTATAGCTAAATATGTACGTTTCCTATTTTCGATATGCACAAAATTTCGCATGTAGAGCCTCTTCGCCGAAATCTAGCCAATCCTCCATCAGCGCTTCAATATAAAATTATTTGGTATTTTTCCATTTCGCGCGCGCAAATCTCACCAAGTAAACGTAATTGGTGACAATACACAGTATACATATAAAAAAAATATATTCCGTTTGCGTCAGTCGTATCATTTTTGGCGATAAAGTTGCCAAAAATAACATAACCGATGGATAAGAGTAGATCAACGGATGAAAATTTCATTTTGGATAAGACTTCCGTAAAATCCGTTCTTAGTGAGCGTCTACATCGCAAAATGAGTAACTATGCTAAATTTCAAGTCAATCGGTTGAATAGTCTTAGAGATCTCGTGATGAGTCAGTCAGTGGTATTTCGCTTATATATATATATATATTTGTATAAAGCATAAAGAACAAGAAAAACGCTTCAATATAAAGTTTGATTAATTCAAGGAGTTATGCAGCATTCAAAAAAATATTTTGAAAGTTATTTAACAATAAGGTTAAAAACATCCCCCTCCCCCCCCCCCTCATCGTGAAACAATAATAAAGTTCTTATACAGCAAGGGAGTATTTCTAGAGACGTAATCAAATTATTTGAATAAATTTTTTTAAAAAAAAAATTACGGAAAATATGAGAATTTACAAATTACTTCTTTTTAAAAAAAAAATTATGTATAAAAATATTATCTTAATTTACATTAAAATGAAACAGAAAAAAGTCTGCAAAGAAATTCTGTGGTTTAAAATGTACCGATAAGTTAAAAAAGGGAACTAGGAACGAGTTAATGTACTGTAGTATCACAGCCCATTGATCGTATTTCTTTTTCAGAAAAACCTTGAGCGTGAAGCCCTTAGTACCCCATGAAATTCATTGTCATAACTTTTTCGCCTTTTTGAAATAGATTTACCAGGAGCAACTCATTATTTTAATTATTTCCAGGGTATAATAATGAATCCAGGTCTCATTAAAGGGGCAACTTGACACAAAAAGACGACGAAAGCTGGATGTGGCGGCAATCAAATTTTTATTCGACAACAATTCGTTGATGAATCAAAATAAACCTGTGAATCAGTGTAAAATAGATTTAATAGATAGGTAGCTTTAATTTGACTTAGTAACGCTATCTGTTTTCAAAAAAGGTACTTTTTGAAGCATCTTTCTTTTCTTTAAAGAAAAATCTAAGCATATTTAAGCATTGCGAATCGACGCAAAAATAAATTGCTTTTTAATACCTCGATGTTTTATCTTTCAGTTACAAGTGGAATATCACTGATTTTGGAAATTGTTCTAAAGAATGTGGCGGGGGTATAAAAGCAAGAATGGTGAAATGCATTCTAGTAAGTGAAGAAGTAGAAGTTAGTCCTAATCTATGTCCAGGACAACCACCGAAGTCAGCTGAGCCTTGTAATGTATTTGATTGTGAACCAGCGTGGAAAACGGAAGCTTGGAGTAAGGTAAACCTTAATGATTCCCAATGAATGTGCTTTAGATATTTTGCACTTGTTTTAAAGTTTAAAAACTTGATTTTATAGTTTCAAGATAACATTTTGCATTCAATATTAAAGTTAAATTAAAATCCACTCGGGCCTAAGAAGTCCCAACAAGCGGTGTCCATCTCCGTTTCTGTGGCATTTAGCCCTAGGGCACTAATTACTAGATAGCGTTCCAGGCCCAGTGGCTAACCCGATGCAGGAATCCCAATTAACTTCCCAAGTGAACTTGGTATTCATTTATTGACCTCTGGGAGATGAAGGACTGAGTTGACCAATAATCAGCTACCTAAGTTAACACCAGAGAAATTTAGACAATTGTTTGTGAAGCATCAGAAAAAACAAGACATCACTTGGGGGGATTTCGCTTACGAACTGACGAACTATTTTCATGAATGGATTCGAAGCCTGCAGATTGACACTTTTGAAGATTTGTGCGACCTGATGATTACTGACGAAATCAAAAGGAGAACACCTCCAGAAATGTATGACCATTTTATTGACGAATGGACACATTTAAAAAAAACGGATCAAATTGCCTCAAAATTGGACGATTATGAAAATGTCAGAGCGAGTGTCAGCAGAAGACCGAGAGAAAATTTCCAAAGAGAGCATTCAGCTTTTATCAAAAGACCACCATGGGAAGAACAGAAAAGTTTGCCAGTACGGAGATATATTCCACCTCATTCAAGAAAAACTACCAGAATTCCGAAGAAGGAAGAAATAAAAACATCAACGAAAGAATGTTATATTTGCGGATTACAACACCCGACGAAGAACTGTCCAAATAGATACAAAGCGACGGGAGTGAATGGTTATATTGATAGACACACGCAAGAAGATGATCAGGCAGTAACCGCAGAAATTCAAACTGAGTTCCTTTTAGAAAGCAGAAATAAAAAAGAATCAAGCCAACCAAAATTAGCTATGAGTGATCTCCAATATGCTGAAGTTGCTGTCAACGGAAAGAGTGCAATGGCTTTAATTGATTCCGGATCGATGATAACTGTGTTGAACTCGGATCTCATTTCGGATGAAAAGAATGAGGAAGGGAAAATAATTTTAGAAAGCGCATTCGGAGAAAAAATAGAAGCCTCTCTTTCTAGTGTTCAGTTATGGATAAAAAACAAGAAGAACGAAGCATTTTCGAAACCTATTCAAGTATTAGCAGCGATCTCAGATGAAGTCCAAGGTCAAGCGATTATCCCATAAATATATATCAAATTTTGCAAGAGAATGTAAACGAAACCGCAAGCGAGGAATCAACATCGGAGATTAATGGATATTGCTGTGGCGAACAGAAGTCTGATTTCATTTGCAGATGAAGGGCAGAGAGCGGAAAGCAAATATTAGAAAATGAAGAATGTTTATATTTGGAAATATTATTTGGCTCCTAGGAGGAAAATGAAATTCAAAATCGAGTGATTGAAAGCGCTTTATTAAGAGATCAGCAGTTAAAATGTGATGCGTTGAAAGATGTATGGAAACAATTTACTTTGAAAAAAGGGAATTTTTATTCGAGAGATGATCTACTATCCCACGACGATAAAGTAATTGGAGAAAAGGTGGCTCAATTGGTTTTGCCTAAAATTAGAAGACCTCTAGTATTAAAATTGGTTCACGAATCTGTTTTTGGAAGTCATATAGGATTCAAAAAGACCAGCGAAAGAATTCGTTTTAACTTCTGGTGGGCTGATTCAAGGAAGGACATTTTAGAGTATTGCAAATCATGCAATAATTGTCAATTAAGAAGCCAAGAGAAAGCTACGGATAAAATACCAATAACCCCTGTTCTTAGACCAGATTTACCTTTCGAGGTTGTGAATGTTGATATAATTGGTGAGATTGATCCACGGTTGAACCAGAAAACACAAATACTGTCTTGTTATGATAGACCAGCATTCCAGGTGGCCGGAAGCGATTCCTCTTCGATCGTTGTCTGCCATAGCTACATGCGACACTCTAATGGAGATATTTATGAGGACATGAATTCCAAATGTCATTACCAGCGACATGGGCCCTAATTTTACTTCAAGGTTAACTCAAGAATTCATGAAGCGCTTAAGCTGTACCCACGATTTTCAGTTCCTGGATACGCAGTGTCGAATGGACTCTTGGAGAGATACAACAAAGTATTAAAAAATTCATTGCACTCTGTGATTAGGACTGATCCAAGTAATTGGGACAAATATATCCCGTACTTACTTTACGCATTCAGATAAGTCCCGAACTGCACAACGGAAGTTTCACCTTTCAAGCTAATGTATGGGTGAACAGCTATAGGTCATCTGAGTGTGTTAAAATCAAGCGGATGTGGCGACATTGCTATTCTGTTGAACTTGGGAAAATCCGTGGTGGACTACTTACAAGAACAAAAGATCAATTTAGAGATGGTTGCTGAGCAGGCGTCATTAATTGCTTCCGGTAAACAAGAAGCTTGTGCAAGATATTTCAATCGCCAAGTTCGTTCCAAAAGTTTTAAGATGGGCGAAAGAGTATACTGTTTGATGCCTGATTCAATGAACAAGCTCTACACGCAGTGGACCGGCCCTGGAGAAATAATTGGTTTGAATCCTCCTCACTCTTATAAAGTGAAATTGAGTGATGGAAAAATTCGGTATTGTCATATGAATAAGATAAGGAGGTATTACCCAAGAGTTAATGCAATCGGGGTGATATTCGAAGACAATGAAAATTTTGACCTCAAGTTAATTTTAGTTCACTCTGGAAGGAGTCAATACAGAAGTATGAACTTATATTTATTATCTAGTTATCATAATACAGTAATAAATATTTTGTTAAATACGTATCCGCAGCTAAAGAATATCAAAAGATTTTACTTAAAATATCTCTATTTAAGGTGGGTTCGATTCAGGATTGAATATAACTTCAATCTCATTTAGCCTATGTATATATATTGTTCCATGCTAGGTTTTTGAACAGATTTAGTCACCAAAAGTACTAAGGTTTTTTTTAAATAATTATTAAATTATTCAATTGAATATTATATTTAAAGCAAACGAAAATATGACATGAGAAGGAAATTTGACGGATTCGTTCATTCATTCACTCAGTTCTTTATTCATTCTCTCAGTTCCTCAGTCATTCATTCACTCTCTCAGTTTTTCGGTCATTCATTCATTCACTCTCTCACTCATTCATTTCCTCATTCATTATCCATCCACTTCCTCTCAATGCATCGATTTTCTCAATCATTCATTCCCTCTTCTCCCCCTCATTCATTCATTTTCTCATTCCTTCATTCATTCACTCTTTTACTCATTCCTTATTAACTCCCACCCACACTCAATCAATCATTCGCACATACATTCACTTCCTCCCTTATTCATTTATTTATTTATTCATTCACATATATATTCACTCGTTCACTCATTGATTTACTGGTTTATTTTTCCACTTATGCGAGTAAGTTCACTTATTCTCTCATTTATTCATTCTATCAATCATGCATGCATTCTCTGTATCATTCATTCCTTTGTTTGCTCAATCATTCATTTATTTATACACTCCCTCCCTCTTACATTCATTCATTTGTTCACTCACTCACTCATCCATTCACTCATTCGTTCAATAGAAAAAATATTCAGAAAACACTTTATTTTGAAAAATGCTTGGGGGACCATTTTGTCGTGGACTAAAACGATAGTTCCTTAGGTGGCAAATAATCTCCCTCTTCCTACTACTCTAACTAACTTCTGTCAATGTTTTTTTTTAAAAAAAGTTATTACCTAAACGTATGAATTATGAAATGATTGTGATTGTTTATTAAACATAGCAATAGCTTAAGAGAGAAGCAAAACGAGGGTTATTGGTGACGGACCTCATAATTTTGAGCCACGGTCAAGTAACGAGCACAACGCCAATGCTGGCTACTTCCACACCACATCAGTAGGAGAACTTGGGACGGATTGAACGTGCATCAATCTCGTTGCACGACGATTCTTTAGTATCATCAAGGCTCGAATCCATGACTCGAAGAAAACAATGCCGGCCCTGAGTCTGCGACCAGGACTTCTAGGCTATCGCGATCACGTATGAATTGGGGAGTGATACCGAAGAGTAATTTTTGATTAATGAATCGGGAAGTGATAAAGATAATTTGTTCGAATCTTTGCATGATGAATTTCATTTCAAAAATGAAGATTTCAGGCTATTCAGGGAATTTGTTGAAAGCAAATTCGAGTAACTCAAGGACAGCTTATCCGAGTCTTCCGCTAACCTACTCAGCTGATGTAAATTTGCCGATTTGACAATATATTTTATAATGATATATTCCATTTTTTTTTTAAAAAAAAGTATATAATTGTGGATCACTCCATACTTAAAAAAATGGTCTGTTAAGTTAATATAACCAAATGCATGAATCTTTTTTTAATTGCTTAAAAGTTGAATCATAATCAACATCGAAAACATGTTATGTATCAAGATGAAGCATTTGAAATAGTAGGTGAAATATTAATGTGACAAATAATGAAATCTCTTTTTTTCCAGTGTTCTCGCTCATGTGCAGGAGGATTCCAAACTAGAAAACTTCACTGCGAAAAGATCTTGGCACCTTTGAGCCAAGCTGTCCAGTTACCGCCTGCAAAGTGTCTTAAAACGAGGCCTAAAGCGATAAAGAAATGTAATCTCAAGCCATGCCCATCTCCTCCAAGAACGACAACAACTACCACAACAACAACGACAACCTCAAAGCCAACAGTAGATGACGACACCGGAATATCAACATCAGGACCTGGGGAACACGTTTTTGTACAGAAGCATCCGAATAGGTAAATAACACTCTTTAACATGAACTTGAGTTTTGCAGAGTTTGCGGTAATTTTTACTAAAATATAAAATTTTAATTTGCTGTTTGTTAAAGGGATGTTTTTAATCACGCACGCACACACACACACACACACACATATATAGAGAGAGAGAAAGAGAGGGTTATGCCTTAGTGAAGTTCAGATACACTCATGTCCAAAATTATCTTTAAATGCCTAAATCTACGGATTTTTCAGAAACTGTAAACAATATTTTTATGAATTTATGTATATTGATACATTATATTATAAAACATAGATACAAACGGGAAATTTAAGAATGCTGCATGTTATACAAAACTATACAAAGGAAACATTAAAAATGGCAATAATCTGTGACAATGAGTATTCAGAAGAGGAAGAAAAAAAGAATAACCCAGAAAAAAATTATGAATAATGAATTTAATGTGGTATGTGATCGTTCCTGGTTTGTACAAACATATCAAAACGTGATTTAATGTTGGCAATAATGTTGTTAACCACATATTGGATAATAAATTCCAATCTTCAAGTAATGTGGCTTTCAAAGTATTTCTATCTCTAGGATGTAGATTACCTACGTGTAATGCTTTTCCAAAGTAGTCCCAAAGTTTTCTAGCAGGATCAAATCAGGAGAATTTGATGGCCGCCGAGCTCAATAACTTCACTTTCAAGGTATTTGTTCGATGTGTACGATTATCGTCCGTAAAAAAATCAAATTCACATTTACCTCTGAAATATTTTATATACATTTCTAAGACCTCATCCCGATATCTCTGGTCCGCCACAGGTTCTCTGTTTAAAACATGTAAAGACATACGTCCATCGACCATTATTCTTCCCTATACCATCACATATGTCCTAATGAAATAGTCACATTCTAAATTGTTCGAAAAAGGCTTTCGTTCCCTCCTGGTGTTAAAACCTTTGAAATCAGATGTTATATTAAATCTCGACTCATCGTTAAGGAAAAAATGGGCACATTGGAATTCACTACAGTTCTAACGGAGTTTACACAATTTGAAATGATTCCGCTTTTGTTGTGAAAACAGTAAAACAACCTATCCTTGGCTTTTTGGCATAAAGGCATTTTTCATTAAGCCTTTTGTATACATTTTGTCGTCATACAACAGTACCAATGTGACTAAATGATGTGGATTTAATTACTTAGCAGTAGATTTGCAATGGGAAGTTATTGCGCTATATAGATCTTGAGAAGCAGTTTTAATACATTTATGACTTTGTACATGCCAAAATGACTTTGACATGTACAATTCCTGAGTAACAACAGTCGCAGAATTCTGAAATTGTTTCAGTAGTATAAAAATTGTTTGTCTTGATTCTCTCTTGAGAGAACTCTTTCAAATATTCACATATTTTCTTGCTTCCGTGATTGTCTGTTCTGCTTCTAAGCGCCCGGTAATGCACCTTTTCACAAATTCTTCCAAGTGATATTTCGGAGTCATAACAAACTGTTTTCAGTCTTGCTCACTGAAAACAAATGCTGAATTTCAAAAATTCCCTCACACGAGATGCGGCTATTAAATAACGAGACTGACGCTACTACAGAAGAAATACGCATGCACCAAACGCCAGCAACCGACAGCTGTTTAGCGTGAAGCCTTGTCTTTCAATAACAGTGACTCTCGCTTCTATAAACAAATTCGTATAGTCCTAGCCTTCGTTCGCATTAGAGTTGTTTTTGTTTCGCCAGAAAAACGATAAGTGAGCAAAGATTTGTTATGAAATTTCACATGAAACCTGAAAAACCCGCTACTGAGAATTTTTTGAAAGAAATGTATGGTAATGAATTTTTATCACGTGCGCATGTTTTTGAGTGGTTTAAACGTTTCCAAGAGGACCGAGAAGACATTGAAGAGGATTTACACCCGGGTCACCCACCCACTTCAAAAACGGATGACAGTATCGAAAACGATTAGTTATTTCGTTCGATCTGACCATCAGTTAAGTATTCATGAGATTTCTATGACAGTAGGAATTGATAAAGAATCTATACGCCAAATTTTTCCACCAAAATAATTCTCCAGCTGATTCCACATTGGCTGTCAAGAGGTTTCTAGCCAAGTACAGCATCCCAGTCTTAGATCTTTCGCCTTATTCACCGGATCTTAAGCCAGGCGACTTCTATCCGTCTCCTAAGGGGAAATTTGCATTAAAAGGAACAAGATTTGAATTCGTTAAAGCTGTGAAAGAGAAAGCTGCACGCGTCCTGAAGGAGCTGATAGAAAACTTCCAGCGTTGTTTCGAAAAATGGAAGTTTCACATGGAACGTTGTAGTGATAGAGGAAGGGTGTACATTGAAGGTGAAAATAAGTAAATATATATGACATCAAAATGAAATATTTTTACACCGTCAGTCTCGTTATTTAATAGCCACACATCATATATTTACTTTTCGCACAGCGCTTGATTCACCGTCGACTACACTTAATTGTGTAACGATTGGTGCAAGATAACATTGCTATCGGAATAAGTTCAATGGTTATAATCTATTTTTAAACAAGTTCTTAAAAGAGTTGCTACCAAGAGAATATATTCACAATAATAAAGAATTTTTAAAATTTTTATTCCATTTTAAATCAGTTATGCAAATTATTGTATTTACGTAATTTTATATTAACTCCAAACTAGAAGTTAAATTTTGTTTGGTAGTGTTATTTAAGCTAATGTTATTTTTACTTTTGAGATGAGGACAAAGACTATCATATGCATTACAATACCTCTAATAAAAAATTTCTAGAAAAATAACCATAATTGCAAGTTTTTAATTCTATTTAAAGATTTATACTCTTATCAGAATTAAAGTATTAAAAGTTACATTAATTGAATAGATTTTACATAAATAATTTCATCTCGGAAAGGATAATTTCTGCAAAAATATTATTAATTGCTCACATCAACACAACCTCGATTTATTTTTTCCTCCTTGATGTAACTAGCGCTCTTATAGAAAAAATATATTAGTCACAGCAAACAGGCTGATACGATGCGTTCAAAATGTTAAAAGATTCTTATACTCGTGGTGGAAGTATACCTGTATTCACACAGACGCAATGTTGTCTTGCCAAGTTTTTTCGGGGACCAAACCAGGGAATAGATTTAAAAATTTTTAAAAGTCTTAACAATTTACTGAAACATCAAAATCTTCATTAAAATAAACACGTTCATTGTTACTGTCATCGTACAATTTAAAAAAATTGTATTCTTGTTGCAGCTTAACACTAAATACTCATTTTCTCAGCCCATTGCTAAACAATGAGACAAAAAAACGGAATAGAAATAAAAATTATTAAAGACTTATAGACGAGTTATTTCACTCTAAAAAAATAATAATTATAAACATTGCCCTATTTTGTTGTCATATGACTAAAGCTGAGGTTTCTTAAGAAACCAGTTCCGTTATCTAGCGGCAGTAATATTACTGGTTTGCATAAGCAACATTTTGATGATGTTACTTTCCCGCAAACAACACTTTTTTGAAAATCAGAAAATCGTGTTTACATAGAAAATTTTTAAGTAACGTCATCCACTGCAATATCAAAGTCGCCAGAAAACGGCTCTCTTTCCTAGGAAACCATTGCTTGAGTAAAAAGCAGTGGCTAGACCGGTAGCCACGCGTTTCAAAATTGACGTCAGTGCTTGCTCAAGGTTGGGTTAGAGATGTACGGCTGTAAGAGAATGTTTTTTTTTTAAATTCAATGCCAAACTTATAGGTCTAACACTTTTTAAAAACTCTTCGCCAGTTATAAAATTCTCAAACCCTAGATATTTTTGCAACCCCGGACGACATCAAAAGCCCAGGACTGTCCATGACGTATGGTAATCTTAACACAATGCCTTTTACTTATTTGATATTTTATCTTCATACCACAGGCGTGTCACTCTAAAAGCGTCGGGACAAGCCATCCTCTTCAAAGGATCTAACGCGAAATTTCACTGCCCCGTGAACTCAACTTCCAACACCAGTAAAGTATTGTGGTTCAAGGGTCACCTACGCATTCCTCCCTCCACCACGAATGGCTGGCCTCGGGTGTCGGTGTCCGGCAAAGGGGCTCTCCGGATCCACAAGCTCATCTTCGCAGATGCTGGGACTTACACATGCTTGGCCGGGGCTTTTCGGAGCGACGTGAATGTTCAGGTGAAGCCTCTTCCCACGAGACAGCCGGATGCTGCTCTGTATTCAGACACAAGTAAGAATAGAAAATAATTTGGCAGTTTGAATTCTGCAATTATATCAGCATGTTAAATTGATAATTATTTTCACAACTTCTTTATAAGTGCGAGGTCCATTTAGTATTTAAGCAAACAAATAACTTTACATAATGGTTTAACAAATTAACGTATTTTTTTATTTACTCTTCCACGTAATCCCAACCAATTTCTCTGCTCATCTGCTCTTGTCGCATTCCAATGGGATTCTTGTTATCCCCTCAGCAAAGAATTATGTACCTTGATCTCCCAGCCAGTTTTGTACTTTTTATCTTTACCCTTCTTTTATTTGAACGTGATGCCACACAAAGCTTCTTTCATCGGGCCAAACAGATAAGAATCCGAAGGGGCAATGTCAGGGCTGTCAGGAAGATAGGCAGACTCTCCTAACTCATTTTGCAAACATCAGGATCGTGAACAATTGACTCGTCGATGATGCCACACAAAGCTTCTTTCATAAGACCAAACAGATAAAAATCCCCAGGAGCAAGTTCAGGGCTCTCAGGAAGATAAGACAGAATCTCCTAACTCATTTTGCAAACATCAGGACCATGAGCAATCGACTCGTCGATGATGCTTTTGCTATAGCTTTTAAACTTTTCCAGCCACGTTTAAAAACTCACGCTGATCATGCAGCTACTGTTAAATTCTTTGTTCGTCATAGAGTATATTTCTGATGATTTTACACTTTTCGAAAGTAGAAATCAGATCACAGAACGCTGTTTTTGAAAAGTACTTTCTTGAAGTGGACACATCATCGTAACTAAGACTTCAGAGGTAGTGTTTATGAAGATATAAATCGAAAATCTGAATAAGACTCTTTGCAAGGTTACAAACTAGTTAACACTTACGGCAGTTTCAATTGCCTGGAGTATGAGCTCCCTTCTTTAAAAATATTTGTTTAAATATTGAATGATCCCCGGTATAAACGCATTTTTTTCCGAGAAGTAAAAATCATGCGAATTTCAATCTGATTGATGTTCAAGATATAATTTCTCAGACTTTTCTCGGAAACAAAATTAATTTTGTTGATGGAGGTATCAAACAAATGCAATTTCTGTGCAATGGTTCAAGGACCATTGCGTAATTGCTTGAAATACGTCGTCATAATAATTTAAGTCAAAAATTTGAAAATTATTTAAAATAAAATCTGATAGATTTAAAATTTAACATCCATTTTACAAAAATCATTTATTGTTAAGTTTGATAAACTTCAAGGAGATAAAAAAATATCGATTTTTTCACAAATGTTTTTTTTTTTTTTTCAATTTCTTTTATAAGACGTTAGTTGCTACCACCCTGAACTCCAAATTTAAATTAGAACCGTACTATATTAAAAAGGAAATATAAAGAACTTATTTCAAGTACAAGTGATACGAATTATATTGAATTTTGGAAATTTGTACCAACAAGCGATTTTACAAGTTTAAACTATTTGGCTGCTGGATATTGTTGTAGATTTGGGTCAACATATATGTTTGTGAACAAATGTTTTCCATTATGAATATAATAAATTTAAAATATCATACAATATTAACTGATATGCACATAAAACACCAGATTTTATGTGTAAGCAACTTGAAAAACTAATCCTAATGTAGATGACTTTGTAAAAAAAATACAAATTAAAAAAAAAACACTAATAAAGAACTGACTGCTTAATAATTACTTAGTATCAAATGTTTCAAGTTATTCATTTTTATTTCATACCTAGTTTAATTGATTGAACCGTAATAAAGCTTATTGACAATAAAACCTAAAGTTGAACTTTCTTTTCATTTGTTACATTATTTTTTACACCTCCGCTACTTAAACTTACATTAAAAAAAATATATATATATATATACGTGTTGTATGCAAAAACCTCATTATCAGCTTATAAACAGCAATTTTTCATCTTTTTATATTTTTTATGTTGAATCAGTTTGAAGTTGCATGTATGATTTCTTTTTGTTTAGACAGTGGCACGCTTCCCAAAAAGGTTGACCACCCTTGTTTTTGACCATGTGTGTCGTTACTTACCCTTAAACTTGGTCGATAGTTGTCTCAGTTTTAGTGCTTAGTCTCTATTAAATATCCAGATTGTTCTTGAAACTAGCTTCTTGACTTTATTTTTAAAAATATCTTTAATATCTTTAAAATGTCGATGAATATTTATCACTGATAATATTTCCATTTTCAAAGTTATCTATTTATACATATAATACCTTTGATGTTCTCAAATGCTGTTGTTGTAACATTACCTAAAAGAGAGTTGCGCATTACATATAACTCTCTTGGCGACGATAATTCTATTTGTTTTCATTACAGCAACCATCACTAACTGAGAACTCTAATTTTCCATATGTTTCATTTTGAACGACGAATTACAGCTTATATATTTTTACAGAAATTTCATTAATTAAGCTTTCTCACCTGTATAGTTAATTGGTTCTAAACCAAATTGAATCGGACAAAGTAAAAAAAATCATATATAGGGGGAAAAAAGTATCAAGACAGCTTATAATAATGTTATATTTAATACTAAAGGAGACGTTATTTTTTAGAATATTAAGTAACAAAAACTACATCAATAACATTGAATTACTCTGAGAGTACTGTAAAAAATTTAATTCGTTTTATTTCTTAAGAAAAATAACGTAAGAAATCAGCTTTTATTACAAACAATAGTCTTCTTTTGTTTTTGATTTATGTTCTAGCAATGTTTAATAAAAATACCTAAGTATTTTAAAATGTTTTGTTTTGTTCCTTTTGGGTTTCATTTTATATGCTTTTTTTAAGAAAACGCTGAAATCAAAGATGTTTAATTGATGAAAATGGTAATTAAATTAAATCAATTTTCTTCAGGTTCTACTTCTTTTTTCTCGACGACTCCTGCCCCTGCATTAGAAAATCGTCAACGGAACATGACGAACCGATCCGCCCTGCCACAGGTTCGTCATTTCCTCGTTAACATGCGGCATTTTGCAGAAGAACGCATCAAGTCCGATCCTGTAATCCTCGAATACGAATGGATTGTAGGGGAATGGTCAAAATGTTCTCACTCTTGTGGTGAGACCGGAATGCAGGTAAATATAACAGTGTTTCACATACTTGGGAAATCAGTTTTGGAACTCTTCTGGAGGAAACGCTGCACTTTATTATTTACATGGAACTGGGTCCTCGTACTTTATTGTCATCTGATATTTGTATTCGTCTAATGTTAATGAAAAGAGATATAATCGGAGTGCCTTTTGTCAAGTTGAAAAAGATCAAAAAGCTAGTATTAAATTCTGACTTCATTATCCTACAGAGAAAAGCACATCTTAATATACCTCTCATTTCTGTTCTAATAAATTCTTTTTCATGTATAAAAATATGTCCTATACTGCAATTAATAGTAATGCAAAAATATTAAGCTGAATTGAAATCCAAAGATCAATAATAGTGGGTAAGCTAATATATTTATTTTCTTCTACGTGCCAATTATTTACGTATAAATATTTATAAATTAAAATTCACATCTATAGTAGATATCCAAACAACCATACCAGGGTGGTCTGAAATGTTTCCAACTTTAACATGAAGATGGCAGCACTCGTCAATGAAAGCTAGGAAAGGCAGTTGTGCGTCTTTTGACAGGTACTCACAAAAATTTCAGGTAATATGGACGCGCAGTTGTTAGACAATCGTTTCAGCGATTCGATGTGAGTGTTTTTGCGAAAATGGAAGAAAATCGAGCATCGAGCTGTTGTTAAATATTTGTTTTTGAAAGGCAATACGCCTACGCCAATAAAAGATGAGTTGGACGCTGTGTACGGGCACCATCTTTTACCACCATTAAATTTTGGTCAGCTGAATTTAAACGTGGCCGTACTAGCTTGGAAGACTATGAACGTTCGAGATGTCCAAAAACTGCAACCACATTTAACCAAATGGTTCTAGACGTTCGTCAAATTAAAGTGAGAGAGATAACAGAGGGTATGGCTATGTCCAAAGAACGTGTTTGTCTCATATTGAATCAAGATTTTGGCATGAAAATGCTGTCCGCGTGTTGTGTGACGTATTGAATCACGTTACACCAAAATTGTGTTCGAATGAATATTTCTAACTCGCTGTTGTTGCAATTTAGACGAAATAAATCAGAGTTTCAGCGCCAATTAATTACTGTAGAGAAAACTTGGACTCACCATTATGCGCCAGAAACAAAAATATAGTCGAAATAGTGGACTACGAAAGGCGAATTGGCTTCATAAAAAAGCAAAATACTGGGGTTTTTTTTGGCTGGAAAAGTGATGGCAATTGGTTTTTGGAATAGTCATGGAGGTACCTTAATCGATTATCCCAAAATAGGAAAAACCATAACAGGGACATACTATGCATCATTACTTGACAAACTGAAATCAGAAATTGTAAAAAAAAATGGCCACATTTGCAGAAAAAAATTATGTTTCACCAAGACAATGCGCCGTCTTACATCTCAGCGATTGCCATGGCGAAAATACGCGAATTACAGTTTGAACTACTTGATCACTCTCTTTATTCACCAAATCTAGCCCCAAGCGACTTCTTTTTTATTCCATAATCTGAAAATTGTGCTCGTAGGACAGATATTTTTGTTCATGAGGAGGCCATCATCTTCGTAAAAAATTATTTTGTAGAGAAACGCACCCAGTACTATTTGGATTGTTAAAGAGATAAGAGTATCGCTGGGAGAAGTGTGTAGACTTACAAGGAGATTATGCAGAAAAATAAAAATAAATTTAAAGAAAAATATCTGGTCATGTATCTTTGTTAGGTCAGAAACTTTTCAGCCATCCTCGTACAATCATTATATCGCTTTAGCGTTCAGGAGAACAAAACAGTCCCAATAAAAACCCTTGCTTTGCGTGGTCAAACTACATCAGAATCTGATTATATTTCCCATGATCCCAAGCGCCCTCAAACTATTGATGAGACGCAGTCTCATTCATTTCCGGTATCCAAATACTTTGTTGTGTACATAGTAATGCTAAATGTGACACTTAACGTTACCTATTAGAAAACAATATAGAGAAATTTAAAACGTTTCAGAATTTTAACGACGTTATATAAATGAACATCGTATTAGGACGAGCCGAATTTATTTAGATAGTGAGATATTTCTTCTGTCTGAAATATGTTCCACGTCGTCTAGATCCTGTTCCATGAAACGGAAAAGATAATTTTAAATCAAAACTTTTTGACTGAGTGCTCGTTACTTTTTATAGATTAAATTTTAACAATGGTACTCGTATATAAATGAACATACGCGTTAAAATTAACCAATCTTATTTTTATAGGGAGGCATTTTTTCTGTCTGAAAATATATTCCGCGTCTGGATCCTGTTTCGTAACATGTGAAGGTGACCTTAAATCGAAAACCTTTTGCGCCACGTTGCATTCTGTAGATGAAGGATAATTAAAGGAAATAATCCAAAATCTGAAAACAACAATTTTTAAACGCGCCAAAAAAAAGTCTCGATATAGATATATCATACATACCAATTTATTATACCACGTATTTAAACTTTATAGACTTTGAATAAAAATATAATTTAATCAATTACTTTAATTTAAAATGCAGTTAATATCACATTTAGCACTATAGTACTAAAAGTAAAATACGGAACATACATTTTACGTATGGGAAAGCGAATTAATTTGGGGGGGGGGGAAATGAAACGTATGTTAAAATATAATATTTTATATATGCTAGTGAAGTCCAGATAGAATAATAGTAAGGTAGCATTTTCCTATTTGAAAATGTTTTCCAAATTTGGATCCAGTTTTTACCATTAGATGAAAACCGATTTAAATTCAAGATAAACAAACATCGTATATAAATTTGGTCACAAGAAAAAATTATTATCAATCGGCATACTTTTCTGTGATATTATTTTCCCTCGTGTTTTGTATCTATCAATGTCTATACTATTTATTTTTATTACAACTCAGAAGACTTTGCAAGGCTGAGTATATACATATTTTGCATTGTACTCTACATAATATAGAACGGAAACTGATTTTTAAAAAAAAGTATCTTCATCGCATCTTATATTAGTATTTATCGACTCATGATTTCCCTTCTCTGTAGTAAAATGATTGGTAGAAAGAAATTTAGAATTCTGACCAGATTAACCCTTTATGCACCAAATTATGAATTAAAAGAAATATCTCCTTAAAGCTTTCTTGATCATATAATAAAAACGAAGATTTATACAACAATAATACATAATTTTAAAAACTATCGTTAATTAGAGCTAATAAATTAAACTGGTACTTTTCAGTACATTCGGGTCATAAAAGTTGAAAATATTTCACTACTTTGAAAATAAAGAAACCGTTCCAACATTTCACTTAAGTTTTTTAATATCATATATAACAATATACATATATCTATTCTCATTGAAAATCCCGAAAACATTTTTTTTTTCATTCAAGCTTAAAAAATATATTGCACCCATTCCATTTTGAGTGGGGTCAATTCTGTGTAATTTTTCTCCCACTCTTCACAACGTTCTCAATTTTCCACAAAGATTGACCAGTAGCATCACCTGGTAGATGTACTCAAACAATCAAAACATTATTGAATAAATCCTGAATTCAGTGAAAAAATTGGTTGCTCTTCCAGGTCTTCATCTAAATTTTTATCAACATCGGTGGAATCCAGCATCACAGAAAAATTGATAAAAATCATCTAATGATTGAAAACTGGTCACAATTTAAGTATTGGTCTTAAAATTGCGAGTATAATGAAATGGAATATTTTACACATATTTGTTTTTACAAAGTTATATTTATTTTCTGTTTTTATTTTTGAACAGTTTTTTGATTTCTTCTTCTCTTACAGATATATTTTTATGTATGTATCACCGAGTCCATTTTTTCAGAAGTACTGCTTCTTTAGGAATTGTTTTTAAATATTTCATAGTCGAAAACGATCTTTCAGCAGTTTATGTTGTAACAAGCAAAGTGGTTAAAAAATTTTAAGTTCATAGATATTCAGAAAAATATCTACAGTGTACTTTGTAAAGCTTCAATAGCAGTTCAAAAACTAAGGAATACGCTCTATCAATATTATTTCACCTATTTAAAACTGTTCAAGGATTGTTTTAATTCGTTATGTAAGTAATTTATTTTTCTGTAGCTGATATATTCTTCAAACCCAAAGAACACATTCTTTCAATATTTCTCACTATTTTCAACTGCAGATGTGAGGTCATTCTCCTGTATGATTAAAGTATTTCATGAACTCATAACTGCTTTGTGGTTTGTGAACCGTTTTAAAGATGTAAAATTACAGCATCTAAAAAAATTGATTAAATTTGTTATCTTAAAATAAGATTCGGGTGATTGTGCTGAACTACAAGAATGATGAGTTTTCTTTCCTAGTAGTAGCTGGAAAATTCTATAGTCTCCATCTATTATTTGTCTTAACACTGAAAATCATCTGGGATTGACTGCGAGTCACTTCAAATTCCTTTATAATATTGTTGCACAACTGAACTGCAACAAGAGATCCACTGCCTTAGATTGAAAAATTCTAAATGACAAAATGGAACTTTTCAATGAACTTAACAGAATGTAGTTCAAAAAAAAAAATAGATGAATCCGTATCATGCTAATTTCTAATTAATTTCAGAGCATGCATCAAATGATAGAGCAATTCCGCCTACACCATGAGAGATTTATGTCGTTCTATCCAACGCGTAAGAGATTGTTTTTTTCAATGCTTGTTTCCTTATAGAAGGGCATAGTTCTAATATACTTGCCTGGAAAACATTATTTCTTGTAGGAATAGGCATGAACGAATAACTTTTCTCAACATGAAAATATTAAACCTTGTTTTTGACACAATATGTCCCAAACGGATTAAATGCCTTATCTACCAACAATCTATCGTATCAATCTATCTATCGTACAATCTACCAACTTTTCACTTCGAAACCGAAGCAATTAAGAATATCTTTAATTTGACATGCGTCTGCAATAACCAAATTAAGAGAATGAGAAGCGCAATGTACGTTTAATCCTGATGGGCTGTTTTCATTTATTTTGGCTTGTATATCGTTGAACGCTCCAAACATGGCAGCGTCACCATCATATCCTTGGACTCTCATAAAACTTAAATCCAAACCTAACGATTTTAAAGTTTTCAAATTAATATTTTCTAGATCTTCTCTACGTGTTGAAATTAGTGGTTCGAAAACTATAAAATATGTTTCTACTAGTATGGATTTATTTCTTCACTTTCTACAAATCTCACACGCAGAGATTTTCTCTGTTAAATAAATATCTGTGGAATCATCTATTATAAAAAGAAATATTTGCTTGAATTTACTTTTTCAATCAATTTTAAAATTATTTCCTTGCAAGCATATATAATTTTCACACAATATATATATGCAAGCACATATATATACTTGCAAGGAAATAATTTTATTTTGCATTTTAGGCGATATATACAATGCATTATTAGCAGATAATTTTAAACACTCTTTCAGCTTTAATCTCCGGTGTCAATTCTGAATATAAGCAGTTGACGAAATTTCCTATCATGATTGTTATTTTCCTTGCTTTCATATGTTCCTTTCATTTGGCCATAATCACGTTGACTTCCTAAAGGGAAGTCCATTTGTGCCAAAGAAAATTACTGCTTTTAAGATAGCACTAAGTTTTTCTTTCTATTTTCTTTCATCTGTCGAACGCTAGCAGTACCAATAATATTTATCATGGCTTGTTTACGCCCTTGTACAATGCTCCTTAAGCTGTCTGTAGTTAGCAAAGAAAGTGCTTGATATTTTTTTTCTTGGTGCTCTCGGCTTTCTTCTGTTAATTTGCACCACAAACGAAAAGGCAGATAAACTAACTGCCCATGATGGATTATTTCATTTGCCCGCATATTACTTGCAAAAACTACACAATATTTACAGAAAATTCCATCTGCAATTTTGGAATAAATGATTCATGGGTATTCTAACTGTAAATAATATCGAGATTCGCTTTTCACACACGCATTTTTATTACCAAATGAAGAACTTGGAAAAGCATAAATGGCTGTTAGCATCCAAAACTTTTCAAAAACATCGCATTTTTCTCCGTCAATTAGCTTACTATTCACTTAATTTAATATCATATTTTCGAATTGCAACGTCGTTTTCATAACAATTTGGGTAACAGTTGGAGAAGAAGGGGAACATCTTTTACAGAGATGCACTTCCTCTCTTCGTCTAAAAACACTGACGACTCTGAGACATATTTTGAGTGACAACAAAAACTTTTCCATTCTTGTATTTGGAATTGGATTGATGGAATCTTTTTTTTTTTTTTCCCTCTTCATGATCAAAAAAATTCAAACATGAGGAAAAAAATGTTTTTTTTTCAACATTTAAGAACATTAATTATAGTATAGTAAGAAATTATTGTGAAATATTTCAATTTCGGGAAAACATCTTGGGGGTTGCATGTGTCCCTTTGCACCTCACCCCCCTTGGATACGCCATTGCTTCGGAATGTTTTAACTTTTTTCGCTCATCGCATTGAATTTCTCATAGACGTCTGCTAATACAGCTAAGATGCACTGAAAGCTACTGTAAGATTTCCAACGGGGTGAAATAATTAGGAATGCGAGAAACAGACTGGTCATATCGAGCAACTTATCACCACTCGAGACGTACGGGAATTTTGTTCAAAGGTGCTGATAGCAAAAGTACCTGTTAGATAAGGGGGAAATTGCCGAAATGAAAAGTCTAGAAAACCAAGGTGCGTGTTAAGGCTGTTTTTGTGTATTGTTGGAAAATAGAACTCGAAATTTGAACGAACATTTTCAAACTTTTATTTTATATTCCGATTTTGCTATCTTTTATAAAGCATCATATTTTATCAATATTTCTCATTTCTATCTAAATCTGTCTTTTTCTTCTGGTTTAAAATGTGTTTCATGTTTCGTCCCCAATGCTAAATGGGTTTTGAAATTTATGTGTTTAAGTGAAAAATGGTGCATTTTTGGTATATTCCTAAATTTTAAGAGTATTGCATCGTGAACAAATGTGCGTGTTACATTATCATTATCTTTCATGAATTTTGAAACAATTTTATATCTGGAAAAGTTTTCCCTAGTTTTTATCGGGTTCATTGACTTTAGGTAAGAAAGGAAATGTGGGATATCTTCTACGAATTCACGATAATTAGCTGAGATAGGTTGATATTGACGCTATTATGTTGAAGCTATTTGCCTTATGACACTTTTTCAACATCAACAAAGCTTTCCTGGAAAATGCCATGATTGTTAACAGAGTGGTATCACGTAATGTTTGATGATAATGAAACCAACTTGAAATAAATGTGATTATCGAATCCATCAGTGCAGAATATCAAACTAACCCTTCCAAATAGACTTAAGGCTATCTTCTACAAAAGAAGGTCGCTTCTAAAATTCCTGTATGGAAAATAATAAATTTTTGTTTACTCATCTGAAACTTTCGCACTGAAGAAAAAAAAATTATAGATTTTTACCGAACAGTTATTTTTCGAAGCTTTTTATTCTGATTTGCGTATCATTGACTTCACTGAATTTGTTATTAAAATGTAAAATTAATTTTTTAAAAACTTTTTCTTTTAATTGAATACTAAGATTCCGAGAAGTCTTGATCAGGCTAGTATGAAAGAAAACAGCATTCTAGTTATTTAGTTATCCCTTTTTTAAAAGTGAACTCATTCTGTTAATCAAAACGAGTATTATATCAACTGAAGTGGATTCTACACGTTTGTCTTTGTCTTCATATTTTTGAGCGCTTTATTCGTGTTCTTTTGTTATTATTAGTTGTTATTGTTATTTTTTCATACATTTAAGCTATTTTTGTTAGTATTACGTGCAAAGAGTAGAAAAAGTAGTATCTAATGAAAACTTATACGCTTGACATGTTTGATGCATTTTAAGTGTTCATGTGAAGAAATTCAAAACACAGTAGCTGAATTATAACAGTATATAAAACTCGAGCAAGGTAGTTATTGCATCTACAAATCAGCACGTTCATTTCACAACGGATTACAACACTTAATAGAAAACAGGAGGCTACCGATTCACAACCTGCGACAATTGGTGTGCATTAGAAATTTTTCTTTAACTGAGTGAAAAAGTGATTGTGGAATGTAACGGCACAAGAGTCAGATATAGGTATACTGTTCTAAACAAGACGTCACTGTATACTAGACGTTTGAAAAAAAAAGGGGAGAAACACTATAAAATTTGTTGACAAATAGGAAATACGAAAATTGAAAAGGGTCACTAAGGTACTCCACATGAAGCGTCATCCGTATCCAAAGAGAGTAGATCCCATGGGAAAGAAAAAAGATCTCTGGGTAGCTTCGGGGTCATGATTTCCGTTTTTATCAAATGAAGGTAAGCCCCGTTTAGTTAAGTGACTGCATAACCCAAAACCGATTAAGAGAGTGTCTATGAAATGGATAATGTACGTTTGGTTTGGTTTTATTAACGTCGCAATAGAAGCAACACGAGGGTTATTAGGAACGATCCTCGTAATTTTTAACCTCGGTCAAGTGACGAGGACAACACCTGAGCTGGCACCTCCCTCTTCCAAACTTCCATATCACCCCCAACGTGGATAATGTACGAAACGAATTTTATGATTCTTTCAAAAACTTCTTAAACATATAACAAATTTTTATATTAAAAAAAGGGTTATTCTCGGTTAATTCTAAACGTATCGATTTTGCACTAAATAAATGAAATGCAAAACTGTACGGTATTTTTAGAGACAGAATCCTAACATAACTTGAATTTTATTTTAGTTGAGAACAATAG
>BMAW01052727.1:529184-543404 GCA_019974015.1 Nephila pilipes | reverse complement strand
GTTTACTGCTGTCGGTGGAGATAGCTCAAAACCTTCAACAAATGCGCTTGTCTAGACGCTGCAAGTCCACTGTATTCCGCCAACTCTAGTGATGTTATAAAATGGTATATATAAATATTTGACATTAAAATCTCTCGCGACCGCAGAATTTTGCTACGCGACCCCATTTGGGGTCGCGACCCACAGTTTAAGAAGCCCTGCTGTAGAGGAAACTTGGACTCACCATTATGCGCCAGAAACAAAAAAAAAAAAAAAAATTCAACATAGTGGAGTACGAAAGGCGAATAGGCTCCATAAAAAAGCAAAATACTTGAGTTTTTTCCGGCTGGAAAGTGATGGCAATTAGTTTCTGGAATAGTCATGGAGATACCTTAATCGATTATCTTAAAATAGGAAAAACCATAACAGGGACATACTACGCATCATTACTTGACAAATTCAAATCAGAAATTGTGAAAAAATGGCCTCATTTGCAGAAAAAAATTATGTTTCACCATGACAATGCGCCGTCTTACATCTCAGCGATTGTCATGGCGAAAATACGCGAATTTCAGTTAGAACTGCTTGACCACTCTCCTTACTCACCAGATCTAGCCCCAAGCGAATTCTTTTTTTATCTGTAATCTGAAAATTGTGCTCGTAGGACAGATATTTTTGTTAATGAGGAAGCCATCATCTTCGTAAACAATTATTTTGTAGAGAAAGGCATCCAAAACTATTTGGATTGTTAAAGAGATGAGAGTATCGCTGGGAGAAGTGTGTAGACTTACAAGGAGACTATGCAGAAAAATAAAAATAAATTTAAAGAAAAATATCTTGTCATGTATCTTTGTTAGGTCAGAAACTTTTCAGCCCACCCTCGTACAATCATTATATCGCTTTAGCGTTCAGGAGAACAAAATAGACCCAATAAAAACCCTTGGTTTGAATGATCAAACTACATCAGAATTTGATTATGTTTCTCAAAATCCCAAGCGCTCTCAAATTATTGATGACACGCAGTCTCATTCATTTCCAGTACCCAAATACTTTGTTGTGTACATAGTAATGCTAAATGTGACACTTTACATTACCTATTAGAAAACAATATAGAGAATTTTAAAACGTTTCAGAATTTTAACGACGTTATTTAAATGAACATCGTATTAGAACGAGCCGAATTCATTTAGATAAGTGAGGTATTTCTTCTGTCTGAAATATGTTCCATGTCTGAATCCTGTTCCATGTCTGAATCCTGTTCCATGAAACGGAGAAGATAATTGTAAATCAAAACTTTTTGATTGAGTGCACGTTACTTTTTATAGATTAATCTTTAACAATGCTACTCGTATATAAATAAACATACGCGTTAAAACAAACTAATCTTATTTTTGTAGGGAGGCATTTTTTTTCTGTCTGAAAATATATTCCGCGTCTGGATCCTGTTTCGTAACATGCGAAGGTGACCTTAAATCGAAAATCTTTTGCCACACGTTGCATTCTGTAGATGAAGGATAATGAAAGGAAATAATCCGAAATCTGAAAACAACCATTTTTAAACGCGTCAAAAAAATGTCTCGATATAGATGAATCATATATACCAATTTATTATACCACGTATTTAAACTTTATAGACTTTGAATAAAAATATAATTTAATCAATTACTTTAATTTAAAATGCAGTTAATATCACATTTAGCACTACGATACTGGAAGTAAAATACAGAACATATATTTTACGTATAGGAAAGCGAACTAATTCGGAAAAAAATGAAACATATGTTAAAATGTAATATTCTATATATGCTAGTGAAGTCCAGATAGAATAATAGTAAGGTAGCATTTTCCTATTTGAAAATGTTTTTCAAATTTGGATCCTGTTTTTTACCATTAGATAAAAACCGCTTTAAATTCAAGATAAACAAACATCGTATATAAATTTGGTCACAAGAAAAAATTATTATCAATCGGCATACTTTTCTGTAAGATTATTTTCCCTCGTGTTTTGTATGTGTCTGTACTATTTATTTTTATTACAACTCAGAAGACTTTGCAAGGCTGAGTATATGCATATTTTGCATTGTACTCTACATAATATAGAACGGAAACTGATAAAAAAAAATATCTTCATAGCAACTTATATCAGTATTTATCGATTCATGATTTCCTTTCTCTGTAGTAAAATGATAGGTAGAAAGAAATTTAGAATTCTGCTCTGCTTAACTTTTTATACACCAAATTATGAATTAAAAGAAATATCTCCTTAAAGCTTTCTTGATTATATAATAAAAACAAAGATTTATTCAATAATAATACATAATTTTAAGAAACATCGTTAATTAGAGCTAATAAATTAAACTGGTACTCTCCAGTATCGTCGGGTTATAAAAGTTGAAAATATTTCACAACTTTGAAAATAAAGAAACCATTCAACATTTCACAACACTTTTTTAATACCATATATAACAAGATACATATATCCGGAAAACATTTTTTTTCATTCAAGCATAAAAAATATATTGCACCTATTCCGTTTTGAGAGGGGTCAATTCTGTGTAATTTTTTTCCCACTCTTCACAACGTTCTCGATTTTCCACAAAGACTGACCAGTAGCATCTCCTGGTATATGTACTCAAACAACCAAAAAATTATTGAATAAATCCTGAATTCAGTGAAAAAATTGGTTGCTTTTCCAAGTCTTCATCTGAATTACTATCAACATCGGTAGAATCCAGCATCACAGAAAAATTGCTAAAAATCATCTAATGATTGAAAAACGGTCACAATTTAAGAATAGGTCTTACAATTGCGAGTATTATGAAATGGAATATTTTACACATATTTGTTTTTACAAAGTTATATTTATTCTTTGTTTTGTTTTTGAAAGGGTTTTTGATTTTTTCTTCTCTTACAGTTATATTTTTATGTATGTATCAGCGGGTCCATTTTTTCAGAAGCACTGCTTCCTTCGAAATTGTTTTTTTAATATTTCATAGTTGAAAACGATCTTTCAGCAGTTTATGTTGTAACAAGCAAAGTGGTTACAAAAATTTTAAGTTTATAGATATTCAGAAAAATACCTACAATGCACTTTTGTAAAGCTTCAATAGCAGTTCAAAAACTAAAGAATACGCGCTATCAATATTATTTCACCTATTTAAAACTATTCAAGGATTGTTTTAAATCGTTATGTAAGTAATTTATTTTTCTATAGCTAATATATTTTTCAGTCAGAATACTTATACTATATTCTACAATCCTAAAGAACACATTTCTTTCAATATTTCTCATTATTTTCAACTGCAGATGTGAGGTCATTCTTCTGTATGATTAAAGCATTTCATAAACTCATAACTGCTTTGTGGTTTGTGAATCTTTTTAAAGATGTAAAATTGCAGCATCTAAAAAAATTGATTAAATTTGCTATCTTAAAATAAGATTCGGGTGATTGTGCTGGACTACAAGAATGATGAGTTTTCTTTCCTAGTAGAGGATGAAAAATTCTATTGTCTCCATCTATTATTTGTCTTAACACTGAAAATCATCTGGGATTGACTGCGAATCATTTCAAATTCCTTTATGTTATTGTTGCACAACTGAACTGCAACAAGAGATCCACTGCCTTAGATTGCAAAATTCTAAATAACAAAATGGAACTTTTCAATGAACTTAAAAGAATGTAGTTCCAAAAAAAACTGATTAATCCATATCATGAAATTTCTAATTAATTCAAGATCATGCATCAAATGATAGAGCCATTCCACCGACACCATGATAGATTTATGTCGCTCTATCAAACGCGTAAGAGATTAATTTTTTCAATGCTTGTTTCTTTGTAGAAGGGCATAGTTCTAATATACTAGCCTGGAAAACATTATTTCTTGTAGTAATAAGCATGAACGAATAACTTTTCTCAACATGAAAATATTAAACCTTGTTTGGGCACAAAATGTCCCAAAAGGACTCAGTGCCTTAAACTCGTACAATCTACCAACTTTTCACTTCGAAGCAATTAAGAATATCTTTAATTTGGCGTGCGTCTGCAATAACCAAATTAAGAGAATGAGTAGCGCAATGTACATTTAATCCTGATGGGCTGTTTTCATTTATTTTGGCTTGTATACTGTTGAACGCTCCAAACATGGCAGCGTCACCATCATATCCTTGGACTCTCATAAAACTTAAATCCAAACCTAACGATTTTAAAGTTTTCAAATTAATATTATTTAGATCTTCTCTACGTGTTGAAATTAGTGGCTCGAAAACTATAAAATATGTTTCTACTAGTATGGATTTATTTCTTCACTTAATACAAATCTCACACGCAGAGACTTGCTCTGTTCAATAAATATCTGTGGAATCATCTATTATGAAAAGAAATATTTGCTTGAATTTACTTTTTCAATCAATTTTAAAATTATTTCCTTGCAAGCATATATAATTTTGTTTTGCATTTTAGGCGATATATACAATGCATTATTAGCAGATGATTTTAAACATTCTTTCAGCATTTAATCTCCGGTATCAATTCGAAATATAAGCAGTTGACGAAATTTCCTGTCATAATTGTTATTTTCCTTGCTTTCATATGTTCCATTCATTTGGCCGTAATCACGTTGACTTCTTAAAGAGAAGTCCATTTGAGCCAAAGAAAATTACTGTTTTTTAAATAGCACTAAGTTTTTTTTTTTCTATTTTCTTTCACATGTCGAACGCTAGCAGTACCAATAATATCTATCATGGCTCGTTTACACCCTTTTACAATGCTCCTTAAACTGTCTGTAGTTAGTAAAGAAAGTGCGTGATATTTTTTTCTTGATGGTCACGACTTTCTCTTCTGTTGATTTGCACCACAAACGAAAAGGCAGATAAACTAACTGCCCATGATGGATTATTTCATTTGCCCGCATATTCCGTGTAAAAACTACTCAATATCTACCGAAAATTCCATCAGCAATTTTAGAATAAGTGATCCATGGGTATTCTGACTGTAAATTATATCGAGATTCGCTTTTCACACACACATTTTCATTACCAAATAAAGAACTTGGAAAAGCATAAATGGCTGTTAGCATCCAAAACATTTCAAAACATTCACTTTTTTTCCCGCCAGTTAAAATTATTCACTATTAACTTAATTTAATATCATATTTTCAAATTGCAACGTCGTTTTTATAACAATTTGGATTATTTCTGAATAATATTGAAATCTTGAGCTCTGTCCTTGTATTTCCGTTTCCGTTTCAGACAGGTGATTTTCAATTTCTGTGAAATTTAACATACCTTTTTCTGCTACAAACTGAAATTTGGATTTTTTTTTTCATCATAGTTAAAATAATTTAAAAGCGACTACAGTTTCTTCTTACTCATTGTCGAGTAGAAGAATTAAGAAAAAAATTAAAGCAAATGTAAAATTATATTCTAAACTATTTGAGCAAAAGAAAATAGCTGGACTCGGATTTTCTGACTACTGTTCGCTTGCGAAAGCTGAAATTACCACTCGTGGATGACTCAACTCCGAGAAGAGACCTGTCCCATGACCTGTTTTACGCCCTCATAGATAAGTATCCGAAAGAAAAAAATGCCTTTAGGTTAATCTTTCCGAGTAAACAGTTGGAGAAGAAGAGGAAACATCTTTTACAGAGATTCACCTCCTCTCTTCGTCTAAAAACACTGACCGTTAGACATATTTTCAGTGACAACAAAAACTTTTCTATTCTTGTCTCTGCAATTGGCTAGATGGAATCTTTTTTTTTTTCGCTTCATAATAAAAAAAATTCAAACATGAGGGAAAAAAAATGTTTTTTTTTCAACATTTCAGAACATTAATTATGGTATAATAAAAATTATTGTGAAATATTTCAATTTCAGTAAAACATCTAGGGGGTTGCATGTGTCCCTTTGCACCTCACCCCCTTGGATATACCATTGCTTCGGAATGTTTTAACTTTTTTCGCTCATCGCATTGAGTTTCCCATAGACTTCTGCTAATACAGTTAAGATGCACTGTATGCTACTGTAAGATTTCCAAGGGGGTGAAATAATTAGGAATGCGAGAAACAGACTGGGGTCATATCGAGCAACTTATCACCACTTGACACGTATGGGAATGTTGTTCATAGGTACTGATAGCAATAGTACCTGTTAGATAAGGGGGAAATCGCCGAAATGAAAAGTCTAGAAAACCAAGGTACATGTAAGGCTGTTTTCGTGTAATGTTGAAAAATGAACTCGAAATTTGAACGAACATTTTTTCTGATAACAAAACGTTCAAACTTTTATTTTATATTCCGATTTCGCTATCTTTTATAAAGCAGCATATTTTATCATATTTCTCATTTCCATCTAAATCGGGTTTTTTTTTTTTTTCTGGTTTCAAATGTATTTCATGCTTCGTCCCCAATGCTAAATGGGTTTTGAAATTTTCGTGTTTAAGTGAAAAATGGTGCATTTTTGGAATATTCCTAAATTTTAAGAGTATTGCATCGCAAACGAATGTACATGTTACAACATCATTATCGTTCATGAATTTTGAAATAATTTTATATCTGGTAATGTTTTCCCCAATTTTTATCGGGTTCTTTGACATTAGGCGAAAAAGTAAATGCGGGATATCTTCCACGAATTCAAGATGATTAGCTGAAATAGGTTGATGTTGACGCTATTATGTAGAAGCTATTTGCCTTAAGCACTTTTTCAACATCAACAAAGATTTCCTGGAAAATGTCATGATTGTCAGCAGAGTGGTATCACATAATGTTTAATGATAATGAAACCAACTTGAAATAAATGTGATTATCGAATCCATCAGTGCAGAATATCAAACTAGCCCTTCCAAATAGACTTAAGGCTATCTTCCATAAAAGAAAGTCGCTTCTAAAATTCCTGTATGGAAAATAATGAGTTTTTATTTGCTCATCTAAAACTATTTCGCACTTAAGAAGGAAAAAAAATTATAGATTTTTCCCGAACAGCTATTTTTCGAAACTTTTTATTCCAATTTACGTATCAGTGCCTTCACTGAATTAGTTATTAAAATTTAAAATTAATTTTTTTAAAACTTTTCCTTTTAATTGGTTACTAAGATTCCAAGAATTCCTGATCAGGCTAGTATGAAAGAAAACAACATTCTAGTTATTTAGTTATCCCTTTTTTAAAAGTGAACTCATTCTGTTAATCAAAAAGAGTATTATATCAACCGAAGTGGATTCTACACGTTTGTCTTTGTCTTCATATTCTTGAGCGCTTTATTCGTGTTCTATTGTTATTATTAGTTGTTATTGTTATTTTTTCATACATTTAAGCTATTTTTGTTAGTATTACGTGCAAAGAGTAGAAAAAATAGTATCCAATGAAAACTTATACGCTTGACATGTTTGATGCATTTTAAGTGTTCATGTGAAGAAATTCAAAACACAGTAGCTGAATTATAACAGTATATAAAACTCGAGCAAGGTAGTTATTGCATCTACAAATCAGCACGTTCATTTCACAACGTATTACAACACTTAATAGAAAACAGGAGGCTACCGATTCACAACCTGCGACAACTGGTGTGCATTAGAAATTTTTCTTTAACTGAGTGAAAAAGTGATTGTGGAATGTAACGGCTCAAGAGTCAGATATAGGTATACTGTTCTAAACAAGACGTCACTGTATACTAGACGTTTGAAAAAAAAAGGGGAGAAACACTATAAAACTTGTTGACAAATAGGAAATACGAAAATTGAAAAGGGTCACTAGGGTACTCCACATGAAGCGTCATCCGTATCCAAAGAGAGAAGATCCCATGGGAAAGGAAAAAGATCTCTGGGTAGCTTCGGGGTCATGATTTCCGTTTTTATCAAATGTAGGTAAGCCCCGTTTAGTTAAGTGACTGCATAACCCAAAACCGATTAAGAGAGTGTCTATGAAATGGATAATGTACGTTTGGTTTGGTTTTATTAACGTCGCACTAGAAGCAACACGAGGGTTATTAGGAACGATCCTCGTAATTTTTAACCTCGGTCAAGTGACGAGGACAACACCTGAGCTGGCACCTCCCTCTTCCAAACTTCCATATCACCCCCAACGTGGATAATGTACGAAACGAATTTTATGATTCTTTCAAAAACTTCTTAAACATATAACAAATTTTTATATTAAAAAAAAGGTTATTCTCGGTTAATTCTAAAAGTATCGATTTTGCACTAAATAAATGAAATGCAAAACTGTACGGTATTTTTAGATACAGAATCCTAACATAACTTGAATTTTATTTTAGTTGAGAACAATAGAGTGCCGCGTAACAGTGTTAAACAATGCCACGCGACACGTGCCAAAAGGTCTATGTGTAGACGGAGGACTATCCGAGCCGCCAGCAGTGCGTCCCTGTCAACTCGATCCTTGTCCAGAATGGGTCACCGGAGACTGGTCAGAGGTGATGTCCTTCCCTGGTATATTCAGAATTGTCTCTTTGATATCCTTAAAAAATATTAGAAATTTTAGAATTTCTTATAAATATAATCGCCAGTTTGATTAAATGTTTCATGAAATTTTTTTTTTCAGTAGTTGGAGGTAAAAATTTCAAAAAATAATAACACTTTAAACCTGAAGATAACTAAAACACATTCATTTTTATACGAGGGCTGTTTTTTTTTTTCAATCTCCGATTGGCTATAATAAAAAGATGGGTGAGTATAAAAAAATAATTTTATTACCAAAAGTAATGTACAACAAAGGTTACTTTTCTACATAATCACCTTGACGATTGAGGCATTTGTCATATCTGTGAACGAACTTTACAATACTCTCTTCATAAAATGTTGCCGCCAATGAGTTGAGGTGAGTTGTGACCGTTTCTTTGAGTTCCTAGTCAGTTTAGAAGCGCTGCCCTCCAAGCCACTTCTTCAATTCAGGAAAAAGGTGAAAGTTTCTTGGAACTAGGTAGGGACTACCTAGTTGGATGTTCGAAAACGTCTCATTTAAATTGCTCAAGAAGCCGTTGGGTTGGGGAAGCAGTTCGGCCATCTTTACACTTTCGACACCATTCACGAACAACACCGTCACTCATAAAGCTGTCTCCGTACACTCGACTCATTCTTCGATGAATTTCCACTGCACTATTCCCTGCTGCCTGCAAGAAACGAATAACATTTCGCAATTCACACTTGGCGGGAGAATCAATAGAGGCAACCATGTTTACGTGACTGCAGTTCGACAAGAGAGTGTTGGACTCGGCAATGACAAAGCGTGTATAGGGAGAGATGCGCTGTAGCCTACTGCGCACACCAGCTAGTTGCCGCATTCCTGGTCTTCATAGTGTGCAATCGGAGGTTGAAAAAAAAACAGCCCTCGTAATTATAGCACACTTTACTAATATTTAAAACATACTATTTCTTATTAATATCTTCAGAATATTTAACTTGTGAAAAATACAGTCATTTCAGTCATGATGTATGATAGTGTTGTAAAACGACATTTAATTACAACAGTTGACTCTGATGAATACATATAACGACATTTAATAATAATAGTTGATTCTGATGAATATATATATATATATATATATATATATCAACTATCGTTATTACACACACACACACGTGTGTGTGTGTGTGTTTAAATGCTTCGAGATCAAATGCGGAATAGTTATTCGTTGTTTAACATTTCTTTGATTTTTTTTTATTATGAATTTGATACAAATGCCTATTTACGTGCAAAATTGTAACTATATGAATTATAAGGAGGTTAGATATTCAATAGAAAAATTGCAGCCATTAAAATATTTACCGTAGATTTCCGCAGATAAGATTACCTTCAGATGAGACGCGGTATAAAATATCGTTAAAATTTTATACCTTTATCATAAATCTGTCCTATACAAGGGGACTCCAAAACTATCTATCAACGGTATATGAATTTAGTTAAGATCAGTGATCATCAAATGGAAATTTTTTTACTTTCTCTCAACTTTCAGAACTGTTTATAGAAGCACATGCCGAATCATGAAATCACATAAAACGCTGACAAGTTTATTTTCTTTCATCTAGCAGCACTACCTGCTGAAGGAAGTGCCATATCACGAACTCATATGCACCTAGAAAAAGTTACGTTGTAGCTTGTGACGTGTGTTCAAACAATGTGTACTGTAAGTGTAATTTGCGAAAATTTTGTAAGGTATGGACCTAATCATGGAGCAAACGAAAAAAAGGAAATATGAAACAAGTTTCAATTAAAAGTCATTGAACGTGCTAAAGAATCGAACAACTATGCTGGAGCCAGGGCTTTCGATATAACAAAGCAGATGGTAAGGGACTTAGAGAAAGAATAAAAACGCAATTTAAAAAAAGTTGAAGAATAAATGGTCTATCAGGAGAGGAGTAATTTACTGATAAGTTTTTTAAAAAAAATGTTGCAGAATTAGTACAGAAATATATAGGCTGAATTGTTATGTTGTTACAAGAAATATTATTAGGGCTTATGCATTGAAGTGGACAAAGTCTAATCCAGAATAAGGCAAATAATTTAAAGAAATAGATTTGTGCAATCGTTTCATGACCTGAATAAATCTGATGATACGACAGAAAACAAAAATTGCACAGAAATTACCTCAAAATATCGACCATGAAGTCACGAACTTTTACAAATTTGCTATTATTATGAGGCAGAAATACAACTTTCCATTGTCAAATATTAGAAATATGGATGATACACCGATGGACTTCGACGTGATAAACAATATAACTCAGGAAAGAAAAAGTACAAAACTCGTTCTAGTCAGAAATACAGGCCAATAAAATACCAGATTTTACAGAAATATTAATATACATGGCAGAGGGAAGAGAGTTAAAATCCATAGTGTTATTTTCAAGAGGAAAACTACTCCCAAAACAAAAATTCCAGCCAATAATTTCAGTAAATTTTCATGAAAAGTAGTGAACGATGTAAAATTGTAATTGGAAAAAGTATGGCAGAAGTGTTCAAGTGCTCTATAAAATCAACACAGTTTGTTGATGTGTTTCGCAGTCCCGTAACTTGGAGCTCAAAAAATCATTTAGCACTGTTAAGCTAAGCTAAGGCTGTTATTATTTCAGGGGGCTTAACTTCGATACCACAACATTTTGACATATCTCGAATAAACCTTTCAAAAATCACATGCGTGAACAATAGAATAACTTGATGATGAGTGGCGAAAAGTTGTATATGAAAAGGGCTAGATATCCGTTATTTCACTTGAATGGGTGTGGTTTCGTGATCAAATCATAGGGGGGGAAAGTAAATGTGAAAACTTCTCAAATCTTTCAAAAAGCGTGGGATTTCTAATAAATATGGATGACACTGAGGACATTTTCATATGATAAACTGATGTCGATGTGGAAATAAACTCGCTAGATACAGAAAGGAGCCCATATGACGAGCATTTCAACAATTAAATTGAGGATGTACTAGAGAAACTATTTGCTTTAAATGTATATAAATTTCAGTCCAATTTCTTGCATCTGTTCAAGATAACATGCGTGAACAATAGAAGTTGTTATATGATTCAACCATCATCTTATCTGCTGAATTTTACGGTGTTTTAATTGTTTTATTAGCCTTCAAATGTTAATTTATATATATATATATATATATATATATATATATATAGTACCAAAATTTCACTATGAAACATAACTCGTGTATTTGTCAACAGCAGTTTATTAACATTGTACTTCTTCTTGCAGTGCAATACTAAAAACTGTTTATCTTGGAATACCGCCTACCAAAAGCGGAGCATATTCTGCGAGTTGGGAAACAGAACAATAACTCCAAGTCATTGCGATAACAGAAAACGACCTACCAGAAAGCGAGAATGCTTTAATTCAAATTGCAAAGGAATGTGGAAAGAGAGTCAATGGTCCGAGGTATGTTATGATTCCATTTTTCAATAAAAAGAAAATATTTTTAGATATATTTAAAAATTTTAAGGAAATATCATAGTTTTTCTTTCAAATACGGTATAGGACATAATGCATGCCATGTACTTTTTCACCATGAAATCTGTAGGATGTTTGCCACGTGCTCAAAAGTCCAAATAATTTAGGCATTTACATTCCATGTATTGCAAATTGTTGCCTGGATATATTAATCTATCGGAGTATTCTGAGGACAAATTCAGATATTGCGCGAATTCGTTTGTGTCAAGAATTATAGAAAATAGTCAAATAAATGGTTTAATTCGCTGTATAAAGTGAAAAAAAAATTGGAGTTGTGTAGGCCATGCT
This sequence comes from Nephila pilipes, assembly GCA_019974015.1. Lineage (NCBI taxonomy): Eukaryota > Metazoa > Arthropoda > Arachnida > Araneae > Nephilidae > Nephila > Nephila pilipes. The sequence continues at coordinate 531,180 of BMAW01052727.1, read as the reverse complement.
CGGATAAGCACCACTTTGTTTTCGATGAGACATTTTTTGCTAAATTTCATACATGTCAGTAGCCATATAAAGGCCTAAATTCCACTCGTATAAAGTTGGCAAAAACGACTGAATTTGGCTTCCAGGCTTATATTGAACCTTATCTAAAAGCTCATTAGTAGGTGATTCAAAAATCAAAAATTGTCAGTGGATACTTAAGCGCTATATTGGTTTTGACAAAATATTGACGATAATACAAGTGTTGAAAAGTTCACACTTGTGACAGACTAGTTTAAATACATTAAACTTCATATTGTATATGGTTGGTAAATTTTCAGGAGTACATAAGCTTTGTAGCTTGTAATTTCAGAATCTGGAAGGCTTTTTAACATAGCTTCGGATTAATCTTGCCTATTACTGTATATTTTATGATATAAATATTTACAATTTAAAAGGGGAAAAAAATAATTGGAAAAATACATTTAGTTTAAGAAGTTTAATCAATGAAAAATAAGTTAAGTGTAATATCACATCATTGGTGGCTAGGCAGTATTTAGTTTGTGTGTTTAGTTTGATTTCATGATTGTCGCACTAGAAGCAACACGAGGGCTATTGGCAATGGACCTCGTAATTTTGAAAGTCGGCCAAGTGACAAGGACGACACCTGAGCTAGCACCTACTTCTCTTAACTTCTATACCATGCCAACGGGAGTTTCGGCATATTTAACGGGCATCAGCCCCGGCTACACTGCGGGTCTTTTGTGGCCTCTAGACTCGAATTCCTTCTCGAAATCAGCTGGCTGCGAGTCCGCTACCACCGGCCACATGAGTGGGTGTGTTCTAACGTATGTTCCCAGCCAATGAGGTAACAGCTTATCATGTCAGAGATTCGGAAGAACTAGCGATGGAAAAATCTGCTCTTAAAAATTAGATATTAAGATGGATGTTCCGTAATCTTTTAATACTGGGATCTGGATTATGATTTTCAATGTGCTGCAATGATCTATTGTTGTAATTTAAGATGTTCTCAAAGAATTTAATTGCAATGTTTTTGCATGGTGGTTCGGATAGATTAGAAATTAATTGCATTATATAGATCAGTATTTCTCATGTACCAGTTAACATTGAATTTTGGGATCTTTCTGGTTTACTGATGTGGGTTTTTGCTATAAAGCTTCAAACTGGGCAGATATAAATTAGAATGGGTCTAAGAATCAGAGTATAGATAAGCATTTCGTTTTTTTCTAGCCATTTTCGAATCTCTGGCAATTAAAGGAAATTTCATATTGACATCTGCTGGTGGATCCTGTTTTAGCCCACTAATTGATGACGGAAAAAAAAGGGTGCCAAAAAGCGCGATAGATGTGCCAAATGAGTCACCCTTCCAGTAATGGAACCCTATTATAAATATAATGATACAGCCCTTTTTGGTGTGATTTGGCACCCCATTTATGTTTTTATATATATTTAAGGCTTAAATCAAAGTATGGTTTTTATTAACATCTGCCCTATGAGTATCTTAGTAACTTGGACAAAATATTTAAAAAGTATTTTCAATAAAACAAGCAGTGACACATAAACAAAACTAAAAGAGAGCAAAAATTATTTCGAAGAAGTTGCAAAAATATTTATTGATGGATTAGTTTAATGAGATACAGAGCAACAAAAGTTATTATCCCCTTTAAAAATTATAAGTTGATTGATTGATTGGTTTTATGGGAAGTAGAGCAACAAAGGCTATTATCCCTTTTACTAAATGCTTTTCATTCAATAAATATCAAAGTATTTCATCTTCTGCAAGAATGTTCTGAGTACTTGTTTCTTAGCTACTGATTTGTCCAAAAGTTCTTTGAATTTAATATTACATCGTGGATTCATCTTTATCCCAGAGGTAATGTCTATGGACCGCGCCTTTTTTTTTACTGCAATTCAAAAGAAAGTGTCTTAAATCATCGATAGGTTACATATGTATTACATATTGCATTATCCTGTAGATAGAATTTATGTAAAAGCCAAG
>BMAW01052727.1:417155-523730 GCA_019974015.1 Nephila pilipes | reverse complement strand
CATCGCCAAACTCGTGAAGTCTATCTTTTGAAACAACCTACTTGGCGATATTTCTTAGTCGCTTGGCGATTAATCATCGGGAGCCGCTATAGTAGACAAGTACCTAGATTTATTTTAACATTGCTTTATTTTTATTCCACTTATAGAAGACGAAGAAGATTGTTACGATCAATCCACTTATTGCGATGTGGTGAAAGGAACCAAACTTTGTGAAGCAAGCCAATTCAGACTTCAATGCTGCGCTTCTTGTGGAATGCAGAAGTGAAAAAAAAAAAACTAGTCCTAACAGCATTTCCCACTGCCTATAAAGAGAAGTCTCCTAGATACTGCTCTTTTAACTGTGCTTAACTAAACCTGCTATGCTCACTAATCCGAAAAACAACTTGTCTTATTCTTAGTTCTCGTTAGTGTCGTTCCAATAAATAATAAAATAAGACATTTAAAAAAATCAAATGCAATCGCGTATTGAACAAATTAATCATAAAATGTATTCTGTCATGTTTAATTCTGATGAAAAAAAATTCAATTAATATTACATTTTAGCTCGTAGTAGATAATATTTCCAAGATTGTGGGTGTTTAATTAATAATTTGATAACGATTCTCAAGGATTAAAATGTTCAACTTACAATCAATATTTTTGTATTCTTGAAACTATAACTAAATATTTATTTATTAAATAATTTATTTATTATTGTACGGATGACAATATGCCGATTGAAAAATAACAATGTAGAAATATCAAGGTAAATAAAATAACTGCCCATATTCACAAAAAATGAGATATCTAGCATATATTATATTTATTTTAAGTTAGTCGTGAACAAACATGAGCCGAACCGAACTTGATATAATATATTTCAAATTATTCTCTCAACAAGAAAACTGAAGGGCAGATAATTCAAAATTGTTAAGACGATCGAATACCAACGCCTCAAAGAACTTCGAAGAAACTTTTTAAGTTTTATAATGATGCTTTATTATCGACTTGTTATAATACATTAATCGTTGATAATTTAATGAAATTTATTCTACGTCATATCATTTGAGGAAATAATGTTTCCTTGCTAAGTATTATACTATAAATATGCGCAAAATTAGTTTATTTCCAAGTCTCATTGAATTCGGAGTTTATAAATTTGAATAGAATATTTTTCTCAGGCTGCTCGAAATTTGTAATTTTCTAAAGATAGAACACGTTTCTTTTTTCTTTCAACCTCTTTCGAGGTATGTTCAAATTTTTATGTGTAAAAAACAACCAAACAAAACTACCAAATTAAGTATTCATTATCGTATAAAAATAATAGAAACTTATATGAAAAAAAGAATGTTATCTTCTTTAAATATAGAGTAAGCTTAGATTTTAGATATTTTTCTTGGAAAAAAACACGAAGTCCTGAATTCCTTGTTAACTTTGCCAAAGATTTCGATTTGTTGAAATCTCATTGCGATAAAATGTGGGGTCAAGTCAGTTGTATAACTACACAAAATATTGTTCAACTGAAGTTTCAATCAATCAGAAGATGTTAAGCTCTTCTGGCCCCCCCCCCCCCAGAAAAAAAATTATTTTGTTTTAATATTTGCTGCTTCTATAGATTTGATCAGTAGACTTTACATAATCTTGCTCAAATAAACAGCATTGCCACGATTTTCAAATCCTAAAACTTGACATTTGTCGCTTGCTCTTCGAAATTAATGCTTATGAGATTCTGTGATTACAACGATATTTTAAAGAATATTGTTCTTTTAACATATCCAGAATAAGGAGAAAATGATTTTTGAGACGAATAATTGTGAATTATCTTAATTTTAAGATTAAGAATTTTTGTTAGTGGTGTTCAGTACTATAAAATAAGTTATATAATTTCGGCTGAATATCTAAATATGAGTATTTTGGGTCTAGGCTATTTTAATGAAGACGGTGATTATACAGAAAAACGTTTAGTCGAGAAAAGCAGAAATGGTTTCAAGTAACTGATACTAAGAAAAGCAAGAATTGAGACGATATCATTTGGAAGATTACACTTTGGTCTAATCTTAGATCTAAACTAAAATTACTCTTTCGGAAATGAGGTAGATTAAAGCTTGAAGCTGATATTTAATGTATACCTTCTCGATTGACTTGAGGAAAACAGAAAGATTTTCAAAAGGGAACTAATGTGAAAACAAGTTGGTAAGAAAATCCATCGTTGATATAAATATGATACAATTTTTAAGTATTAAAATATAAGTCTTATTTTTGCAGTGAAGAATTAGAATTTTGCCATCTTTTGTCTCTTAAAGATGCATGAAATCCTAGAAATGTATGCATTCATTATATGTATGTTTATTTATTCGACAATAGATTCAAATTTACTATTAATATACCTTAAATAAATTTAGGGTGCAATAAATAAAAAAAGATTTTATTCAATATGATGAAAATCATTTTACCATGTATGTCTCATGAATAAAATAATTTATTCTGATCTTAGTATTTTTTTTTTCAACATGAAATCTTTACAGTCATATTGTATCGAAATATTAAATCTAAATGGGTGGAAATACTTTTTTTCATACCTTTATATAATGTTATAAAATATATTTCATTTTCTTCAAACTCTTCATTGAGAAATTTGATTAATTTTGAGAATTTTCCCAATGTATTTTATGTAAATTATACTTACAAAACATTTTATACACTCTTTGTTTCACATATCATCAAGTAAGTTCTATTAAAAAAATTTAAACAACGCGGTGGTTTTTTTTTTTTTTTTTTGTCATCTTTTTTCAAACACATATCATGTGTAGATTTCAAAAAAATTATCCGAATAGATTTTACTATCTGCGTAACAAAAAAAAATACTTTTTTAATGTTGAGGAAACTAAAGCACCAATCAGATTACATTCTATGAATTTCTAAGTTGTTTTGAAGTTATAATATACTTATATGGATATCAAATAATTTTAATTGGAATCATTTTTTTGGAATACAAAAATGACTCAAAATTCTTCCGTTCAATGAGAAAAGTTGTAATTTGTTTTTAAAATGACTATCCATAGAAGAGGGAGTATTAAAAATCAATAATCATTCTAAAAATGGGTACTTTAAGCATTTCTTTAAATTTTTATTATTTGGTTCAGCATCATAAACAAATTCTGTTCTGATTCAGTGTTTATTTAACACATCATTCTATAAATATCACGCATGAAAACACTCATCACACTCATGGCGTCACTCGAGTCTTCCAAGGTGCTGAGAATAGATGCACCTATGATTATTAGTACGCAGAAATAGAAATAAAAAGAACAACCCATTCAATATAAAAGAGTGAAAATACTCAGCTCATTTGGTCCGCCAGAAACCCATTCATTGCTGTTTCGAACGATTTCCCTTCTCAACAATGAGCAGGAAACTTTGAAGGTAGTTACTTCTTTTCTTGCCCTTGTCTGCTCAGTGTGTTCATTTTTTATTCTGGTGTCTTTAATGCTCATAGTTCTTTTTCTCTCTTCCTGTTCACTTTGATTTGTATACAGATTTCATTTTTTTCTGGTTACCGATCATAAAGAAACAATAAGAGGGTCTTTCAATCGGTTCTTAGAAATTCCAAGAGATGGAGCTCGTAGCATCGAAAATGGTTTGTTTTTAGTAAGCATCATGACTCATTAGATAGCTGTCAAAATCTCATTTAATCGTATTCGTGATCATGACGTCTTTCTCACCTAAAAAAATCTTCATTATAACCTTTCTGATCGTTGAGACCATTTTCGCTATTTCTTTTGGAAAAAATTCACCGGAAGTAACCCAACGGTTTGATTTTTGCTTGATTTCTGGTGCATAATTATGAATCCGAGTATCACCGACGGTGGCAACTAGAAGTGGCAGCAATCAAATTTTGATTTGGTAGTAAATGACAACCAAATCAAAACTAACATATGAATCAATGTCAGATTTGTTACGGCTCCTTTAAACACATACCAACACCCAATGGCAACAACAATTTAACCATAATGATGCCATCAGTCTTCAAGTACAAGTACTTTTTGAACCACCTTTGTATTTTAAACAATGAATATAAGCAGTATTAATCACTAATATTTTTTTTGAAAAAACAATTAAAGTACAAAAATTTATTATTATTTTTCCGTGCATCAGCCGTTAATTGTGTGTGGAGTATTGCAGATTCGTTTCAATTCGACTTTAGCATCGAAGATTTTGCTGAAATTGGTACAATATCATGTGTAAATATATGTATAAAAACACCCCATGGTTTAATAACAATAATTTATTTCAAATTGTTTGCTAAGGGACAAAACCCAACTCGTACATGCAGACATTGAAATTCACAATCTAGAAGGCATCTACAATTGTCCGTTCTCCCGCGTTTTTCACATCCGAATGGCATGTGCTAATCCTTATCCTCTAAGGGCTTGGCAGTCTTTCCAGCATAAACACGGAACGGCCATTACAAGATACGGATCGTCAGACCCTGTATAGTGCCATTCCCTAATTTTAATGACAGCCATTTTTTTTAATGGGTTTTCTTCTTCTCATATTGTAACTATGTCTGGGTCAAAACTTTAAAACCTGTTTTCTCACATTTTAAAGCACTGAGTTGAGCTGAAATTTTCTATACGCGATTGTTCTGGATGACAATATGATAATTTAATCATAACTAATGAAAATCGATTAAAATTAATTATTTAAAGAATCAAAATTTACGCCGAGTCGCCAATTGGTCACCAAATCCGTCGCCAAGGTGAAGGGGTCATTACTTAAACTCTCTTTTGTTAACTGATGACATTTTTGAAAATATATCTTTTCCTTTATAACAGAAGCGTTGCAGGGAAGCATCAACTCATGTTCTCAATATTGCTCCCCATCTTTAAGACAGTCAGATGTTACTGAAATGAAAGTTTTTAACAGGCGAATGTTACTTAAATTTTAAGGTATAAAAAATTATCTTACGTAAAGTGTGAAAATTGAAAGAAAACCCATGTTTAAAAAAATTCTTTTTTACCGGTGTTATTTTTATGCAAGTGATTATGGTCGCTAGCTCATTGCCAGATTTGTTTCAATCTAGTCGTGGGTTCAAGTCCTTGATGCCACTAAAATTCCGTCGCGTATTGAATATGATGCACATTAAATCAGTCTTCATTCTTGGCGTGATAAACTGAAGAACAGGTTGTCAACTTTGATGTCGTTCTCGTCAGTTGACCGTGGTTGAGACTATTCTATTCTTGATCCAGTTCTGTGTATCGAGTTTGAGTAGATAAACACGTATTACTTATCTTGTAAATTTCAGTTTTATTGAGAGCTTTAAAATGTAAGAAAAAAGCTCTTAAAGTTTTGAACCAAACACAGTTATAATATGAGTTAGAGGAAACACATTAAAAAAGAAAAGAAAACGATAAAAAAAAGAAAGAAAAGAAAATCTGCAATTTATTAAAATTAAAATTAATTATTTTGATACTTTTCCACGTGCTTTATAAGAGAATGTGTTTTCTGAAACAAGTAAAATATAATTAAAATATATTAATTTTTTGTATAACTAGCCCATGACTATAATAAAATTTTCTTTTAGTGAATTTCAGTATATATCACACTGTCCGCGAAGTATTTTGTACACAAACAGATAATGACTTGCAGTAAGTTGATTTATAAAATCAAATATATCTTTTTTTAAATTGAATTTTTCATAATTCAAATGAAATAAAGGTCTTAAAAATATTTTTTTAAGAAATAAAAAAAATTCAAACTTTTAAAAATTTCAAAAAATCAAATATTTCTTCACTCTTTTAAAATTACACACACACACACACACACACATATATATATATATATATATATATATACTGAGTCACAAAAGTAAGTATGCAAAGTAAGAGTGCTGAAGTTTTTCGAAGAATAAGAGATAAATAATCCTATTACATTCAAAATTTTAATGTATTTAAAACAGCTAACTTAAATTTAATTTTAACACGAAACATATCACAAAAATGCAACCATATAATTTGCAAAAATAGTTTAACTTCAAATTAACTTGTAATCCTTGACACAAAAATAAGTATACAGGCAAAACTGGGAAAGAAAACAAAAGATAATATTTGCAAGTTTCTTTTGCAAAAACTAAAATTTAGTAATTAGTAGGATAGCCTTTGGCTTTTAACATTGCTTTTAATCTGGATGACATTAAGTTCTCTAAATTTTGGGTTACTGAAGATGGTATTTTCTGCCAACCCTCCAAAAGTACTCTACAGAGATCAGCTTTATTTTTGATCTCCTGTTTCCTAATTTGTCAATCAAGGTAATCCCACTAGAATTCAATGGGATTTTGTATAATTCCCACTCCATTGTGCCGTCATTCTGCCAGAGGGCGCTGCTTGTGCACGATGAGCTCAAAAAGGGAGTTAATTGTAAGCGAAGAGTTCAGTGGAAGGCGGAGATAGCCTAATAATGTATCGACTTTTGATTTACTACTTTTTTTAAAATAAACTTGTTTAGTTTTATGGAAGTCCTTATATATGGTATCCTACACTTGAACCACCATCTGCAACAGGGGTTAATATCGGATGACTGAAGAGATTTTTGAGCTGCTTTTAAAAAAATGTAGAGCAGCCATTCTTGTACTGTTCGAGCGATATGTTTTGGATCATTATCTTGCCGAAAGATAAACGATTTCTGAATCCTAATTTTGCAGCGCTTTGACGTAGATAATCTTTTAAAATGTTCAGATATCTGAAATGATTTATTATTCCCCAGATTATTGCTAAATTGCTTACACTAGCCGCTGACATGGAACTCAAAACCATAATTGAACCGCCACCGTATTTAACAATTCCTTTCATGTTCGAGCTCTATCATTGCTTTGCTCCACACTTTACGGTGTAGATTTGATACATAGATGTTGAATTTACTCTCATCTGAAAAAATTACTGGACTCCAGAAAATCTAGTCTTGTTTTACGTTCTCTTTTGCAAAAATAAGTCTCCTTTTGCGATTAAATTTGCCCACGTACGGTTTTCTTTGCTTGTTCCGACCATGGTATCATGCCTTTCGCAGCACGCGGCGAATTGTCTCATGATTGCAAGATTTACCAAATGGGTTTTCTACGTCAGATTTTAATTTTGGAACACTAATCTGTGGAGATTTTCCTTAACTTTTCTAACAATATCCCGACTTTCTCTATCTGTGAATTTGCGGTGTCGACTATTTCTAACCTTGCTTCTAATACTGCCATCAGTCTGAAATTTTTCAATACTTTTTGCACTGTAGCAGGACTTTCCCTGATGATCTTATGATATTCCGATGTGACTCGCTCTCCCTGTACAGTTTTATAATTAAATCTTTCAGATTTTGTGATAGGTCCTTTCCTCGTGGAGTCATTAGTAAATTATATAATTGTTAAGCGCCTAACATAGAAAATTACAGTAACACCTTCTGAACTATTCATAATATGTCATCGAGAAGCGTATCTAGACCATTAAATGACTTACAACTATTAAATTTTCATATTGCATGCATACTTTTGTGATGCAATGTTTTACTGGTAGATAAGAAAATGTGATCTTTAAAATTGTAAAGTAAATTAAGGCAAAGTTCATTTTCTTGAGTAAGTGTAATTCGCAATCAATAAGGTATATTCTCTCTCTCTATATATATATATGTGTGTATGTATATATATATATATATATATGGGATCTAAGACCTGCCACCATTCCGGAAGACAGTCATGATGCTCCCAGAGCGCCACCTAGCACTTCGAGAGAGATTCGGAGTAGTTAGATGAGACGTAGACAAAGAAGGAGCGAGACGCTGAAACAAGATGATTCAGGAAATTGCCCTGGACTTTATATTGAGCTGGACGTTAAATCTATGATTACGCGAGTTTAATCAATTTGTTTTGTGTTCTAATGTTCTGTCCTACGTCAGCAAATAAACTGTGTGTGTAATAAGTAGTCGTTACTTTGAATCTTTACACACACCATATATATATATATATATATATATATATATATATATATATATATATATCTTGTATTTATTTTAAAAATTTGGACTTTTTGAGTGGAGACATGAGGTGCATACTTAATTTTGTGACTAAGTGTATATGACACACACTAAATTTAGTTTATTTATAGAGAGTATTATACTTACAATACCAACAACGTTTGAAGTGCCAAAGTATAATAAATTTGGAAATATATTGCGAGCAAGTGAAGCAAAACTCAAACTAAAAAAAACTCATTTAAACGTTTCAACCTTCAAATATAAAATTATGTTTTGAAACTTGCGTATTAAAATGCTCCAGTGTGATATTATTTCTCTTCTGTTTGCTCCGACAGCACCCTCTCTTTATTTATTTATTTTTTTTATAATTTGTTTCACTCCGAGATGATTCCACATTCCATTTTTTTTAAATATTTAAATGTAAATTCTATTTATTACAAGTGTATCATCTCCTGCCAGCGATAAGCCAACATTTCAAAATATTTTTTGCCAGATTTCTCTAAGATAATAGTCAGTATTTGACGATTGTCATCACAAATGTCAGCAGCTAGATTTGAGGCAGTCTAAAAACTGAAGACGGAAACGAATCAAATTTGGGCAAAATTTCTAGATTAACAAATTAAAACTTTTATTTTGGTTGTTCATTTTTCCAAGCTTCCTTCTAATTTAACCCAATATTTAAAATATTTAATGTGGATTATTGATCGTTGATTTAAATTGTTGATGCTCATCTCAGTGGACTGTAGAACTCTCACAAAAAATCATCACAATTGTAGTTCTTTTAACTATTTATTAGGAACTCTGAGAGCCGCTACAATTTCTCACTTCTACACTCGGCGGCACACTCCGAAACACAGACTCTTTTTTTACAGGTGGCGCTGATGCAACAGCGCTTGTGGTTTAGTACTGAAAATTCCGCCCCACGTTGCAATGGTTACATTCAACCATTTAAACTATACAGGTATTTCAATTGTAAATAAAAAATGAACACATAAAAACATTAAATCACACAATGAAAAAAGATACATAAACATATAAGCAAATACTAAATCTAAAAATACAAAATTACACATTAATAGGTAAAATACAGATTTTTGAAATTAGTCGATTGAAAACTCCAGATTGAGTTCTTATTTTAACAACTCCGACCCTTTTGTCACCACCAAAATAAAGCTTGATTATTCTACCTAATATCCATTTTTGAGGCGGTAAATTTTCATCTTTGAGAAGAACTAACTCATTTATTTTTACGTTATCATTTTCTATCATCCACTTGGACTTCTGTTTCAAATTATTAAGGTATTGTATGTGTCACTTCTTCCAAAATATTTCATCTATTTTTGTCAATTTTATCCAATTAGACAAACGATTTTCTTTGACCTCAATTAAATTTGTCTCGACTACAACATTTAAGGGTCTACCAATTAAGAAATGGGCCAGTATCGGGAGACAGAGGTACAAGGGGTCTCGAATTAAGAATTCCTCCTATTTGGGTAATAATCGTTAAGAATTCCTCATAATTCAGTCTGGGATCTTCTAAAACTCTTTTAAAATGAAATTTAAACGCTTTTACTCCATTTTCCCAAAGGCCACCAAAATTACGCGCTCTTGGTGGGAGGAATTTCCAATGAATTCCTTCAGTTGACATATAATATGCAAGGCTATCATCAGGTTTTACAACAAAAATGTGTAGCTTATTGAGTTTCTTATTTGCTCCAATGAAATTGTTAGCGTTGTCTGAAAATAATTTCGAACATAAACCTCTACGAGCCACAAATATTTTTAAACATGCTATGAAGGTCTCTGAAGTTAAATCAGTGACTATTTCAAGATGAATAGCCTTTGTAACTAAGCATATAAATATGCAAATATATACTTTATGGTAAATTCCTTTCCTTCGATTTTTATACTTTACAAGGAAGGGACCACAATAATTGACGCCTGAGCAATTAAATAAGAAGTCAGGAATCACCCATAAATTGCTCAACTCCTACGGGCTTAGCTCGAAAACACTTAATGCAATTGTGCACAACTTTTCTACACGTTGCTTTACCCTGCACTGGCCAAACCTTTTGTCTAATAGAGTGTAATAAAGCAGTATGTCCTAAGTGAAAGTATGTCTTATGATAGGACTCTAATACGAGCTTAGTTAATATATGACCTTTATGCAGAATAATTGGGAATTTACTTTCAAACTTACATTAGCATGCTTTAATCTTCCCTTAACTCTCAGTAATCCCTCCTTGTCTACAAAGGGGTTTAAACACTTTATCTTACTTTTCACAGGGATACTTTTTTGTTGAGCTAAACACATCAGTTCTTCCGGAAATTCTCTACTCTGAATCTGTTTGATTAGGAAAATCTCGGCTTGGTTGATCTCCTTTGTCGTCAAAGGTCCCAGTCTCTTTTCAGTTGGACTTTTTAGATTCTGGATAAATCTGAAAAGATAACTTAAAACATGCAATACTTTAGAATAATTATTACTGATATCAATTAAATCATGAATAAAGGGATTAAGAGTTACTGTCAGTACAGGTAAGTCACTTTGCTCTGAATGTGTAAGTTCACATATAAAGTCGTCTCTAATGACGGATGTAGGAATTTCTCGATTAGGATACTCTCGTTCTGTCAAAATGTAGGTCCTTCAAACCACAGTTTCTTTGAAACAAGTTTCTCAGGATCCATCCCTCTTGAAATAAAATCTTTGGGATTGTTCTCGGACGATACATGACGCCACTGTTGAACTTTTGTCAAGTCCTGTAATGTCACTATGCGGTTTGCTACAAACGTTTTTAGGAAGTACGGCTCTTTTCGTATCCACGAAAGGACTATCATTGAATCACTCCACAAGTAAATATTAACTGTCTCAAATTGTAAAGCATTTTTTACTTTTGTTAATAATTTTGCTAAGCGAACGGCTGCACTCGATTCCAACGTTGGAATTGTAACACGTTTAAAAGGTGACACGCGTGATTTGCTACAAATCAGATTCACTTCAAAGGTACCACTATCTGATGTTGATTTTCAGTAAACGACACATCCATAAGCAGATTCGGAAGCATCTGCAAATCCATGAAGCTCTATATGCACTGATCTTTCTATTGATATGCATCTCTTCATACTTACACTGTTTATTGCATATAAGGACTCGATGAAGTTTTCCCACTGTTGTGCCTCCATTTCAGGAAGCGGATCGCTCCAGTCAAATTTAAGACACCACAGTTGCTGTAAAAATATTTTTGTCTTCGTTATTACAAGACCCAAGAGTCCGAGGGAGGTCGAACACTCGTGCTATTGTTGAAAGCACTGACCTTTTGGTTGGCGGAACCACTCTTTCCACCTGAATGTGGTAAGTGAAGGTATCTATGGAGGGTTTCCATGTTACACCTAGCGTCTTTGTTTCGTCTTGAAAGTTATAGTTACTATCAAGCCCAGTTTTAAGTTCTAGGTTGTTGCTAACCCACTTGTGTAGTGTCATACCTCCACTACTGAGCGCCTTTATAATTCGAATTGCACCTCTTTTGCTATGCTCAGACTGTCTGCACCACTCAGAACGTCGTCCATTTAGAAGTCTTTTTCTAAAACTGGAGATGCAAAGGGATAATTTTCGTGCTTATTGCGTGACAATTGTAGTGAAACTCTGGTTGCAAGATACGGCGCACTCGCTGTACCGTAAGTTACAGTTTTGAGCTCATAACAGGTCAATTGAAAAGTCCCCGGCCTATCATAGTAAAACACATTTTTTTGGCAAAATTAGTTTTCTTTATTCATCATAATTCCTTTCAAGGGTGATACACTGATTATAGCGACCCCCCAAATTTTCAATACCCTTTTTGTAGTACGATTTGTCCTTTGCTTCAAAATAGGCCTCAGTTTCGGCGATCACCTCTTCATTCGACGAAAATTTCTTCCCAGCGAGCATTCTTTTGAGATCTAAGAACAGGAAATAGTCGCTGGGGGCCAGATCTGGAGAATACGGTGGATGAGGAAGCAATTCGAAGCCCAATTCATGGATTTTTGCTATCGTTTTCACTGACTTGTGACACGGTGCATTGTCTTGGTGAAGCAGCAAAGGAAAGAAATGTCACCCCCTTTGGATAACCGACGACAAACACTTACCCAGTTTTATGACAACAAGTCGAGAACCAGAAAAGGCATGTTACGAAAGCGACAGATACGTGTGTGAATTTCTTTTTACAAAGACTTTTATTGAGACAAAAAAAAGGAGAACTATGAACTCCATTATTTTGCTAAGAACTTTTTAATTATTTTATGTTAAGAATAAACGAATAGTTATTTTCGCATGGGACAATTGAATATTTTAAGAACTGAGAATTTAAAGAATTTTTAATTTGATTTCTTTGGAAAATTATTGAATGAATGTGATTATTTTTTAAATGGTACTTTCATTAATTTAGTTTAGGACAAGAATAAGTAATTTTAAAACGTCGACAACGCTTTGATTTGATTTTATTATTTGAAACAGAAAATGATTTATTTTGTGTGAGGATTTAAAATTATTGAGAGTGCTAACTTTTAGAGGATTGCTTTATGGATTAAACGGTAAAATCTTAAGTATGTCAACAATTGTTTTTTTTATATTTACAGGATCTATTATAAAGAGAAGAATAATTGATATTTCAAGGCAATATGCTTATCGAATGTTTTATTTTGATTTTATTAATTGAAATCGGAAATTATTTATTTTTTATGAAAGGATTTTATTTAGGAATATTTTAATTTCGTAAGGATTTATTAATATAATGATTAGACATATAAAGGTTTAGGAATGTAATTTTATAATGATTTATTTTTGTAAAGATTTTAATAATGTTTTATTTTTGAAGAAGGATTTTGTAAAGATTTGATTTACGAATATGATTTCGTAATGATAAGAAATGTGATTTTGTAATGATTTAGGAATACAATGAGATTAGGAATATAAAGATTTGGGAATGTGATTTTGTAATGATTTATTTTTTGTAAGGATTCTATAATGATTTATTTTTTCTAAAGATTTTGTAATGTATATTTTTGGAGGAGGATTTTGCAATGATTTGTTTTGCACGGATTTGATTTAGGAATGTGGTTTCGTAATGATTAAAGAATATAATTTTGTAATGATCTATTTTTGTTAGATTCCTGGAATTGTGTTTTAATGATTGTGTTATGTTAAAGAATTTGTTTGTTATTTGAGTGAACCTCTTTTGTGCCCTTAAGAGTTAAGCATGTTCTATGCAAATGAGAATCAGTATTAAAGTGTGTAAAAAAAAGAATGGAAAGAATTTTATGCTTGGAAATGTACGAATTAATGTTTATGAGGTACAAATGTTCGATGTTTTGAAGTATGAAATTAGTAATTTGTCAAACATGAATATTTTTATATGGCAGTTGATATTTGAAATTGAGTTTGATACTTTGAAATAATATAATTAATGATATAAAAAGATATGTGTATGATTTCAATATTTTGAAATAGGAATTTTATGTTTGATGTTTTTTTTTATTTGTAAACGATGATTAATTATTTGTAGGAAATGAACTAATTCGATTTTGTGTGAATATTTTGTTAGGATAACTAATATCTCGAAGAGAATATATGAAAGTATTTAAGTAATTTTTTAAAAAAAAAAAAAAGTGATACGTAGCATTTTAAAAGATGTTGAGAAGTAGCATTTTAAAGTGTTTTGGTAACTTTAGTATTTTGATAAGTGAGGTAAATAATGTTTTAAACTGTAAGATAACTAAGGGTTTTTTTATGAAGCCTTAAATTACAATTATTGCACAAAGTGGAGAAAGATTTTCTTTATATATGTATTGTGTAATTCAAGATAATTCGCAGTGAAATGTACGAATAAAAATGATGATTATGAAAAAGAATTTTTATATGATTATTGATGCTTTTATTTGTAACTGATATTTGATATTTTAAGTATTTGAGAAATTTAACTATTGATGTTTTTGTGTATAACAATCAATGGTTTCTGTGCATGAAATATTAGTGTTTTAAACTGTAACTATTTTAATGCTGTGAAATGCTTTAAGTAAGATTTTTTATGAGGAATTTAGCAATATCATTCAATAATGTTATCGGTCAAGTTAATATTTAGTGCTTATAATATATGAAGTATTCTGTTGAGTGTAATGACTTTGTGTTAATTGTAAACTTGTACATTTGGCACAATTATATGTCAGGATTAGCTGAATGTTATCTCCTGTGCTTAAAGCCCACCTGTAGAGGACATTTTTTTCTAAAGGGGTGGTTGTGGGATGCCACGCAATCTCCTCAGAGCAGATCTGACTGAGTGTCCGAGCGGAGCGGACATATTTGAGTTGATACTCGATAAAGTTGTGAATCTCGTGTTGAATGAGTGCTAACCGTAATTCTGCACTAATCATCAAGGTAACACAAAAAGGAACTGTAGTGAATGAATATTGTTGTTGTTATTAAAAAGTGTATCTGATCTCATATGAAGTTAAGTGAAAGTTATTAGCTAAGTAAGCTACATTAAGGAATGAGAGTTTAATAAGAAGCAAAGTGACATGATTTATGAGCTCTAAAGTAATAATAAGAAATTATATTGTGGAGAGTGAAAAAGAAAAATAGTTCAGTGAAAAGGTAAGAAAATAAAGAGAACCTAAAAAAATGTTAAAGAAATAGAAAAAGAGAAAAGGTAGTTTGTACTTTGTTGATCATTTTTTAATACATATTCTCCCTTTCTATGTCACATGTGAAGGAAACTCTGGTGGAATTACTTTGTCAAATATATTTGATGCACGAAAATGAAAGAAATTTATAAATATTCAAGGGGGTTCCGAAATCTTTCCTTTCGCTATGTGATAAACACAGTCATCTCTCCTGCCGTACTGATGAGATTCTAACTTATTATTCGAAATCCAAGGCGGCAGAAAATACTTTCCCCCCTTTAAATTAATATATAGACGTAATTTAATTGAATAATTTTCATGCTTTTGCACATTGGAAAATAACGAGGGGTTAATTGATAAATTGGTTTTATCAATGTCGCACTGGAAGCACTACGAGGGCTATCGGAGACGGGCCTCATAATTCTGACGTGACGAGTGACGAGTCAATTCTGACGTGACGAGTCAAGCGACGAGGACGACTTCTGAGCTGGTATCTTCCTCTCCAAACTTCCACATCACTCCATGGGAGGACTTGAGATCTCAACTAGATCTTACGTCAACAGACCTGACTACAAGCCGGGTTTGTTGTGGCATCAGGGCTAAAACACACAACTCGACGAAAAACCGCCGGCCACAAGTCCGGGACTATGACTGCTACACTACCGCGGCTGACAGCAAAAATAGAACAAAATTATTAACAAATCACTCGTATAATTATCATAGGAGAACTAAAACTATTACATATATTTTTCATTGTAACAAGTGTTGTTAAAAACTCCTTTTATTTTTATCTCAGATATAAGAGGGTATCATAAACATACAGTTTTGAAATTTAAGTTTTTACATATGAATATAACTATTTGTTTGTTTTTAAACTCTTAAAAGTTGAAAAAAGTTACTCTTAGTTTTTATTATTCTCTATTTATATATAATTTAAATTTTTATTTCGTTAATGTCATTTTCAGAAAAAAAATTGCCAATCAGTCTGACCTTTGAAAAAAAAATGAACTACCGCATTTTCCAAAAGTAATTATGGGGAGAAATATAGTGCGAATGGAAAGAAACTGTTTTTTCCTAGTAAATTATAAGATCTGTTATTGTAAGAAATTAAATTTCCTTAAAGAATTACTCTCATCAAAAACCAAATTCTTTGTAGAATTGTTCAATCGGAAAACAAAAATTGTAATAGTTATTTACAAACCAAAAGTCGACGTTACGGAAAAATCTGTTTTCAAACGAAATTCAATGCACTATTTACTATCATGTGATTCTGAATGCTCCTTAACGTCAATCCAAGGGGCAACACGAGGGCTATTGGTGACGGAAATCGAATCTTTGAACCTTGGTCAAGTGACGAGGCCGGCACCAGAGCCAACACCTCCCTGTCCTTACTTCCACACCACGCTAAGGGAGGACGTAGGGCCTTGATAAATTTAGCGTACATCAGCCCCGCTGCACGACGGGTCTTCAATGGCATCAGGGTTCGGTGAAACGTCTGCGGCACGTCCACGACCATGACCACTAAGCTACCGAGGGCACTACTTTCAAGCAAAGAAATCAAAATTTACTAACTTCATTGAGTGGATTTTCAAAAGATTGAATATCGCTTACAAATGATCGTATTCAGAGTCAAATCAATACATATTAAAAACTTTTTACTTTTAAGTATGTCGGACATTTTCAATATTTTTGAAGTTGAGTAAAATAAATTTGTATTTACTTTTTTTGATTATGCTACTAAAATTAGTTTCAAAAAAACAAATTGCTCTATACAAAGTTTTGTAAAGAACAGATTTAGCCTACAAAGGTGCTATATTTTTTCAATCATTATTAAATTATTCAAATACTGGAATTAAAGCCATCGATAAAATATTGCAGGGGACAATAATATTCTTTTCAGATATTAAATTTAAACCAAATCAATCAAGTTGAATATATTTTAATGCTAAATATAATCAAAATGAACAATAACACCGGTAAAAAACGAGTTTTTTGAACATGGGTTTTCTTTCAAACTTCATACTTTGCGTAACATAATTTTTTATACCTTAAATTTTAAGAGCAAAAAGGGAACGTGGAGTCAAATTGAATTTATTTAATAATTAGTTTTAATAATTTATTTTATTATTTGACGTTTATTAAATTTATCACCTAAAATAAATACGTGTAACGGTTTTTAGCTCAATTAAACATTTTGTTAATCAATTAATCTACATGTAATTATAATTGAAGTAAACGATAATTTATGTTATTAAATTGAATATATTTAAGCTAAATGTTATTAAAATTAAAACAAACGATAAATTATTAATTTGAATATTATATCAGCTGCATGCAATAAAAATTAAAGCAAACGATAAATCATTAAATGGTGGATTTAATAAAATTATCGTATTGCTATCCAAAGCAATTGTGTATAGAAAATTTCAACTCGAGCACTTTAAAATGCGAGAAAAAAAGCTCCTAAAGTTTCGAACCTAAGTTACAATGTGAGTAAAAGATAACCTATTAATTGAAGCAATTGATTAATCTCAAAATTGGAAACAGTAGCTCCTTTGGTGATTAAGAAAAATGTTTATTTTATGAAAAAATAACAAATATGTACATCAGAAAATAAACAATTTATCTTTCTACTTCACATCCTGAAACTTCTACAATAAAGAAAACATGACTTGATTTATCACTAGCAAATCGTCAGACCAGCAAACGTCAGAAAAAAATTTAGTTTAGGAATGAATGAATTTAGTGAAGTCGAATATCAAACACGATTTCTTAGCAGTATTCAATTATACTAAACCCTTCATTGGCAAATT
Organism: Nephila pilipes; assembly: GCA_019974015.1. Classification (NCBI taxonomy): domain Eukaryota; kingdom Metazoa; phylum Arthropoda; class Arachnida; order Araneae; family Nephilidae; genus Nephila; species Nephila pilipes. The sequence continues at coordinate 506,280 of BMAW01052727.1, read as the reverse complement.
TTATGTCTTTTTCGCCATTACTCAAAGAACTAGATATTATTCAGTTCATGAACTGTTTTGGAATGCCACTTATTTATTATTTTATCAGCAAAAGAAGAATATTTGCCATAAATTGCGACTTTTTAAGTTGAAAATTTGAAATCAAATCTGATTTTCCTACAACTAAAAAAGTGAGAGAGGTGTAATTTTTATATGCCAAGCATATTTTTTATAATACTTGTGTAAGCAATTGATTGGTTATTAACGTCGCACTGAGAAGCAACGCTAGGTCTGTTGGCGACCGCCAAGAAATTTTGAATCTGGGTGAAGTGATAAGAATGACATCTAAACTGGTACTACCCTTTTCAAACTTCCACACCATACCAATGGAGGACTTATCGAGTGTTAACACATTTAACATGAATTAACCACTCAGCACGGTGGATATATAAAGGTTTCGTAACTCAAACCCATAACTCAAGGGTAACAACACCGGCCGCGAACTCTCGATTATGACCACACAGCCTTTGTAAAAAAAAAGCAATAATTGTATCGTATATTAGGGGAAAAAATTATGCAACAATAAAAGTATATTTATACATATAAAACATTGAACTTTTTAGAATTTATATTGTAAAACATGGACTCAAATAATATGCTATTCATTATAATTCATATTGAGTTAATTTATTAGGCTACAATAGAACGAACGGATTTAAAAAAAAAAGTTATGTTAATGACTTAACTACAAATTAATGCTTCCTTCATGGTAAGTCCATTTAGGTTCCTCGTCAATAAAAGAATCATTAATATTCCAATTAGTTAGAAGCAACCTCGAAAAGTGTTATTTTAACGACAACCCATTCAATATTTAAGCAGGATATAAGAGTATGTGTAACCTTACATAATAAGCTCAGGAATTTTGACATCCAAACAGGTCTAAAGAAAAGAAGAAGAAAAATATTTCAAAACTTGTAACATCATAATTATGGACCCAGAAAAGTACTTGTCTTTGACAGCTAATTCATTCATGAAATTTGTAGAGTTAAAGAAACATCTTGAATTTAAAAAACAGATTCTTTTTCTGAGATGAAATTCTTAACATAATCGAATAAATACCTTCAATTCTATTAGAAGTTCCATTCGATTTATGAGGATCTCTTACTTAAGAAAATTGCTTAACATTTTTTCATAAAAAATAACACGTAACAAATTCATAGAAATATAACACGTGCAATTTTAAAAAGTATTTCTTTCGTGAATCTTTCCCTAACTATCAACAAACTGAATCAAAACTGGAAATACTCGTATATTTTAGAAAGAAAATGTCCCAATATTCATTTAAGATCATGTCGTTATATTTTGCTCATCCGTTTACCTTGCTGTATTCTTAAAAAAAATATAGAAACATTTTCAATTAAAAGATTAATTTTTTTTTTCAATTTAGCATGTACGTTTAAAATTCTATTTAGTATTGTAGCTTAAAGATGAACATAGAAATGTGTTGATTTAAATAGAAATATGTAACAGAATAACTTATACTATTCTCTAAATGATAGAGAGATTATAATATAATATTAATGGCGAAGCATTTTTTGATTTGAAATGTACTTCGAATTGGACTTCTATTCTTTTACATTAAGGAGGGGAAACAGAATTGATCAGTTGTGAATAAATTATCAATGTATTCAGCAGTCCTTTTTTGGGTGTGCTGGTTTCCAATTCATAAGCTCAAAGGTTTAAAAAAAATTCTAATTTAATTCATGTATCAGATTTACTAAAATCCTGATTCCTCTACCTGAGTTAAGATCGCTAATTTGTGACATTGGGCTATTCGCGGTTTCTCTTCACTCACCTTGGGGCCTTTTAATTAAGAATGATTGCTTTTGCTAAACAACCTTTGCCCAACCAAAAATGAAACGTGAATATGTAGATAGAAAGCTAGTAGAAATGAAGTGAAGCGGGAGAGTTAGGAAATATATAAACTCCGACTGAAAGTCGCGGAAGAGAGGTAGAAGGAGGAGTTGAAAGAGAGGTTGAAATATAGGCGATTGGATTAAAAGTGTAGTGATTCAAGAGATTTAGTTATTCCAGAGTGCAACATTTGTTCCAGAGTCTGAGTTGCAGTCGAGGAAGGCTTAGTGGTAAGAGTCTGTTAGATTATTATTGGTGGGTTGAATTAAGGTAGTAAAATCCTTCCCCAGGAGAGCATTAATAATTGTTGTTATATTAATTAGAAGTTAATAAATTCCGTAAATATTGTTCTAGTGTCTCTTTGATTGACTTATTGTGTCTTAGTGTTTAATAATTGAGTTAGCTATGGCACAAGCCCGGAACGGGCAGGCATCACAAATTCTCTGTTTTCATTTCCTTGTTTTTTTAATTCACTTTACCTTTGAAACAAATGAATTGTCGACAATTCATGAACAGTCAAAATGAATTGTCGACAATTGATGTCACATACATCATTCTAACCTTAACTTTAAAATACTGTAACGTTCTTCCTTCATTATTTAGTTCCACCTCCATGTTTCAGTCAAAAAAGAGAGTCAATAATGCTAGACTTTAATTGAAGATACGCAAGTGCAAGACAAAATAATGTATTAACTACTTAAGATTGGATAAAATCGTTCTCTTTCTTTCGAATTCTTCTCTTAACTGGTCAATACTAGATTATGCCCAAATAATAAAGTTCAGCTTACCAAATCACTCATTTTGATTCAAACATTCTCGCTAACGGCTGATTCTTATCTTAGTACTTTAACTTCAATGCAAAAGATTAATTACGATGTTTCAATCCAAATTACAAATATATCTATCAACGTGTCGTTATCCCTAAATCCCACTTTTTTTTTTCTCTCGGTTCTATTTCACGTATGTATCACATTCTTTAGTTTAATATTCACTGTACTTCTTCTTTTCATCTGAAACACTTAATCACGTTTCATTTGGTTTACAAGGAGTTGTAATTGTAATATATTCAAATTACCAAAAAGTCCTCGAGGTTAGCGAAAATAATATCGCGAATACCCTAATGTCCCAATACTATTTACGTAAGTTCTTTTAATGAATTAAAAAATTAATTTCATACAGCCGTATTAACGCAGATTGTATTGAATGGTTAATGAAAAAGAATTAAGAAATTTTTGGTCTAAGGGTCTCTGTAAGCTAAATCAATGCTTCTGTCTTAATATTTTCCCACAGGAAAACAGAGTCTGACATAATTAAATATTAGTATGGTTACCTGAAATTCAATATTATTCTAAGATTGGTTCCCAACTTTTCGGTAACATATCCAAAAACTTGCTAAAAAATTCTTTTCCTCCCTCAACGACACCGAAAATTTAAATATGATCAATCTAAAACACTACACCCCAAGATCTGACACCAAACTACCTAAAAGAGTACTTTTGGGTTCTTACAATCCCCCATAATTAGACTGCATTTTATTTTTTCCATATGTTAACATTTATTAAAATCATCCCTTTTCTTAAAATTTCTGCTTCAATCAGCCGTATACGCCCACTCTCCACATTCAAACAAATCAATGTAGTCGATAGAACAACTCCCTTCCTCTTACCACCAGCCAATGACAAGACAGCCTATTAGCCCCAGCTGCTACTTAGTACGTTGCCCTCCGGACTCAATTCTATAGGCACTTCCCATCAACCAAAGCTCTGACTACATTTACAGAAAGCATGGACTTCCACTATAGCTAAGTCAACGACAAAAATTGTAGCGAACCTAGCCTGAAGGCCGCTCTGCTGTCTGTATGCTCGAATAAATTTCAATGTTTCCAAGGTTGGTTGATTTTATTAACGTTGCACTAAAAGCAATACGAGGATTATTAGCGACGGACCTCGCAATTTTGAACCTCGATCAAGTGACGAGGATGACACCTCCCTTTCCTAACTGATACATCACGTCATCGGGAGGACTTTGAGCCTCGGTATATTTAATGTGCATCAGCCCCGGCTATATGGCGGGTCTTTTAATGACTTAAAGGCTCGAACCCACTACTCAACACAAACCACTGGCCGCGACCATGACCATTAGACTAACACGCCCTCAAATAAATGGAAGATCATGTGCATTCGAGGTGTAGCGCAAATATGAAACGATTCAGAAACACTAAATTTGGTACACTGAATCTATAGATATTAATTATGAGCTTTTCCAAGCAATTTTTTGCTGAATTTTTTTTTTTTTGCTACTATTTCATTTTGATATTAATTGTTGAAATAACCGATGATGCAGATTTTAGCTTCACTGCACAAAACTCTGGAGCATTTTTGAAAATCGATTTATTTATTCATTTGTTTACTCGTTGCAACAAAATGAAGAAAAAAAAATTGGTGACTATTTTTATACAATTGTGTTCTTTTTTCTGCATGGCAGTAGAATTACGATTCTATTAACACTACGTATTTCATTCTGCGCTGATAAGAGTTATAGGGTCTCATAGCTGACTAAAGTGTTCCATTGAAAATCCAACATAGAATGAATCTTTTCATAAATAACACCTGTAAAAACAAGTTTTTTGAACATATGTCTCCTTTCAAACTTCACACTTTGCGCAACACATTTTTTTATTTTTTTCAATAAAAATTTTAATCAAAAATTTATTTTTCATTAATTTTTCAAGAAAATAATAATAAAAAAAAAGTTTAAGCAATGACCTCTTCACCTTGACGACGGATTTGGCAACTAGGCGAGAAACTTGGAGTAAAATTTAATTCTTTAAGAAATTAGTTTTATCAATTAATTTTTATTAATTATGATTATTTATCGTATAGTCATCCAAAACAATCGTGTATAGAAAATTTCAGCTCAATTGAGCACCTTAAAATGTGAGAAAAATGCTTTTAAAGTTTTGCCCAGGCATACAATGTGAGTAGAAGAAAACCTATTAATAATGACATGTGATGAGTAAATGAACTTTTTTATTGTTAAACAATAATTGCAACGAAACGTTCAAAATTTTTATATAGCATCTATGATTTTGATAACCCTTCTATGTGTTACCTTTGTTCACACACACACTCACCTTTTCGACGGACCGTTAGTTTCTTTCAATCCTAAATAAATTCCTCCGCCAGAGAGCTATTCACAATGAATGGCTGGACGGAACATACTGCCCGCCTTTACAAATTGTTGTGAACACACATACACAAAATACAAAATTTCACAGCTCAATACACTGAAAGTTGCCACATTAATAATACACAATGAAAATATTAAAGCACAAAATTCAAATATTACTCATTACAAGGTAACAAAACTTTTGTAATTGGGCGTTTATATTCGCCAAATGAAGTCTTGGCTATTACCACTCTAACCCTACCATATTTTCCACGTATGACATCGAATATTTTATCTAGTGCCCATTTGCAAGGAGGCGAAATATCTTCCTTAAGAACCACTATATTTCCTATTTTGACCTCTTTCTTCTGAAATTTCCACTTAGTTCTTTGCTGCATGTTGTTTAAATAGACAAGGCTCCATTTTTTCCAAATCAACTGAGTACACCTTGCGATTTTTGCTATAATTTAAGCCTATTTTCTTTTAAACTAGAGAAGTCAGGCTCAACAACAAAATTAAGCTGTCTTCCAATAAGGAAATGAGCAGGAGTAAGAACTTCCGTGTCTTCCGACAAAGGAACAAGAGGTCTTGAATTGAGCCTTCCCTCAATTTGAATAATAACATTTAAGAACTTCTCATACAATAATTTAAAATTTTTAACAACTCTTTTTAAGTAAAATGTAAAATATTTTACTCCAGCATCTCTCCTAAAGCCCACCGAAATGTGGTGCTCGGGGAGGGATAAAATGCCAATTCACTCCTTCACTAGCTAGAAAATTTGAAAATTATTCATCTTGATTTTTAATTAACTTTATAAATCTCCTTAACTTTTTATTTGTTCCAACAAAGTTTTTCCGTTATCCGAATAAATTCCGGCTGTTTTACCTCTTCTAGCAAAAATTCGCTTCAGCGTAGCAATAAATGTATTTTTAATTAAATCGCAATTTTAAGATGTATTGCTTTCGTAACAAAACAAATGAAAATGCATACATATATTTTGTTTAAAGTATGTTTGCGCTGATATTTACACTTAACAAAAAATGAGCCACAAAAGTCCAGCCCACTAACATTAAATGAATAATTTTTACTCACTCTATTTGCAGGAAGATTTCTCATTAACTGAGTATAAGATCTTGAGCTATCTTTAAAGCAAACAACACATGAATTCATAATTTTTCTACTCAATGATCTACCTTGTATTATCCAAAACTTCTGCCGAACTTGGTATAACAATTGTTATGGGCCCGCATGCAAAAATTTTACATGAAAATAGTTTACAATTAAATTAGACAATTTATGAGCCTTAGGAAACAATATTGGATATTTTCTGCCAAATGGCAAATTACTAATTATGTAATCTACCACCAACTCTAATAATACCAGCATAATCAATGAAAGGATATAAATTATTTACCTGGCTGTCAGCATTTAATTCACCTGTAGCTTTTAGAGCATTAAACTCCTTAGAAAGTTCACTTGTTTGAACAAATTTCACCAATATTTGCTCAGGTTCTTCAATTTCTCTGTTCTAGTCAGATGTCCTGAACGTTTCTCATTACCAGGTTTACAATTATGCACAAACCTAAGAATAAAACTCAAAATATGCAATATTTTAAAATACTTATTACTACATATTTCGAGAGACCAGTTGGGGATATTAAAAATGAATTATTAAATACAGTAAATGAGGAGTTCTGTTCACAATTCACTTTTTTTTAGTTCACATTGTGCATTGTCCTTTATTACATTATCAGGAATTTCTCTTTGATGATATTCACTGTTCGTTAAAAAGGCAGGGCCTTCCCACGACAAGACACTCTCGAGCATTTTGGATGGATTCACACCTCGACTGATAAGATCAGCCAGATTGTCCACTGATGAAACATGACTCCAATGTTTATCACACGAAGGAGCTTGGATTGTAGCTACACGGTTTCACATGAAGGTTTTTAAACGGAACAATTGTTTCTTTAACCATGCCAACACAATCATACTGTCACTCCAATAACAGGTTTTAGAAACTTCTAATCTAAGAGCCGTCTGTATTCTTTGCATCTCTATACATTCAGATAAAGTTTTTGCACCGGATAGCACATCGTCAACGTAGAAGTCCTCCTTTACAGACGCTGCAAGGGGAAATTGTATCCTTTATCTTCAGCAATTTGAAGTAGCGTTCGCGTTGCTAAAAATGGGACACTCACAGTACCGTAAGTAATAATTGAAAGTTCGAAAGTTGTCACTGGACTTAACTCGTTATCCTTCCACACTATACGTTTCAGATTTCGCTGACTGGGATGAATGTTTATCATTCTGTACATTTTTTGTATGTCCGCAATATAGGCATATGGATGTTTGCGAAATCGTACTATGATTGATATCAGGTCGTCTTGGACCACTCCTCCATTAATTTGTAAGCTATTAAATGAAGTTTCATTTGTTGTTTTACTCGAGGCTTTGAAAACAACGCGAAGCCTCGTTGTCATTTTCTCAAGCCTATAAATGCCATGATGTGGCATATATTACGATACTTCCGGTTATGCTTCATGTATCACATCTCTCATGTGTCCTAATATCTTGTTTTCATTAATAAAGTCTTTATATAAATTTAAATAATTTTGATCCCTAAATACTTTTACCCATAGTGAATTTAATCTTTTTAATGCTATACTTCTAGATTCACCTAAGCAACTGGGTTCTTCTTTAAGTGGGATTATAATTACGTATTTCCACTAGGTTCTCTAAAATGAGTTAGGACAAAATGTTCCTCGGCAAGTTTTGCCTCATGAGATTTAGGAGTCTCTAACTCAACATCTTCTAATTTCCAAAATTTTCTCATGCTAATGTTTAAATCATTATCAATTACTAAGTCACAATGAATTTTTTGGTTATTTGAATCGGAAACACTACCACTAGCCAAAAATCCAAAAACATTATTTTGGAAAAATAACTCTAAAATTGACAAATATATTTTTTATTGACTTAAAAAATGATAAAACCATTTTCCATCTAAAAGATAATGAACTTTTAAGGGAACCATAAACTTATCAGCCAAATTTATATTTGAAGGAATTTGTTCCTTAATGTTTAAATATTTAACTGGAGTTAACTCAATAATTTTATCAACAAAAAACTCAAATTCTTCATTAAAACTCTTATCAGTATTTGAAACTTCAGCCTAATAAATTTGATAAGAGTCATTGAGGTGTTATCAAAACACGATATTGTCACATTAATTTTCTTGTTTTAACCCTAATCTATTTACACATTCTTTAGTCATAATATCTGACTGACTACCTGCATCAAGTAATCCTCTAACGGATTGCAAGTTTCCATATTTGTCACGAATGAAAAATACAGCTGTACTTAACAAAACAGTACTCATTAATTTGTTTTGAGCCAAACTGGTAGCAGAAAATGACGATTGCACATTTTCAATGGTTACACTAGAAGTTAGATAAAAAAAATCTCTGCCCCAGTAAGTGCGATTGCATTTTGGTTTTTTTCCCTCGTGCATTAGACCTTCCTTAAATTTTTTCTTAATGTGTAAATAGGCGTGATGTCCTTTTTTGCAAATGGAACAGTTTGACTTAGAAAAACAGTTATTGACCTTATGGTGATTGAGGCAGTTGAAGCATAATTGATTATTTTTCACAACCTCAATTATTTGATTAACATGCATTTCTTTAAAAATTGGACAAAAATTTAGATAATGATTTCCGTTCGATTTGCAAATAATATCTTTGGAAGTTTTAACTTCTGACATAAACGATTTAGAAATCTTTTGTGGACTGTATTTATTTCGATATTTTGGTGAATTGCTTCTTAATTGCGGATGTGAAATCATATTAGTTTCGGATTTACACTTATTTTTTATGATAAATAAATATCACAGCATCTCGATGACTCTCACGGTACAAACCAAGATTCGCCCTGCTTTACACCTATGTGTATCTGAAGTTCACGATCTAATGAGTTAAATATTTTGTCGGAAACCATTAATTCACACACTCCCTTGAAATCGCTTACTTTTCTTAATTGGCAATAATAATCAAATGCTGCGCTTAATCTCGACCCTAACTGAGCGTAGTTTTCGTTTGGAAATTTTTGTGTCTTACGAAAGTTATTTAATACCTCTTGTGGAGTGGATTGAAATTCCTTTAACACAATTTCTTACAGTTTGTCATAATTACATACGTCATCCTCACTCAAATATTCCATTTAATTGGTAGCCTTTTCGCATAAGATATTTAATAAAATTTCTGATTTAAATTCATCCGGAACATTTTTTGTTTTGAAAGCTCTTTCAAGTGATGAGAAAAAAAGATTATCCGACTCTGCGTGCGAGGGAACTGGAATGGTTAATGTTTTAATACTTTAAATTTTCTAAATTGCAATTTGATAACTCAGAATCGCAATATGTTGCTGTTTAACATTTTCGCGGTGTTTCTTTCTCAAAATTAGAGAGTTCTAATTGTTTTTCTAACTGAGCTAATTTGATTTTTTCCAATTATAATTTTGATTCTCTGTCTACTCTCTTCTGTGCTTCCCGTTTTTCGTTGTCTATTTTCTTCTGAATTACTGACTCAGTAACAACTTAAGACTTAAGGTAATAAGAATTGTGTCCAATTTCGTTTTAATTTTTTAATTTAAAAGAAATTCATTTAGTTCTGTTTTTGAAATGTAAGAATTTTATAAATGCTTTATCGTATTTATGTGAAAATTTTTATGTACTTTTTGGAAAAGGAAACTAAGTTACATTTCGGAAAATTTTCAATTTGATATTGTAAATTCGTAGATAGGCCAACTATTTAGGTTTATTTGAGTCAATTAGCTTTCTGGAGTTATTTTTTGCTTTCCTTAAGAAAATGGCTTATTTAGCGAAAGGTAAAAAAGAGGATTTAACCAGATTGGCGGAAGAATTGGACTTAAAAATTACTCAGGATATGAAGATGATGACGTTAAAATAAGTCATTCTTAAGAGTGACGGAGAGGAATTTGTTAAATCGATGTTTGAGGAATTTGTTAATGAGAGAAAACGGAAAAAAGAATGGGAAGTTCAGGAAGGAAAACAGAAGGAAGAATTAGAGGGGGAAAGGCTGAGAGAAAGTTTTGAGCTAGAAAAATTAAAGCTAGAAGTTCGAATAAGATCAGCTCAAAAACCACAAGTGAAAGGTACAAGAATACTCAGTAAGGAATTAAGCAAGCTTCTTCATAAATATGATATGAAGGAAGATATTATCCTGTATTTAGTTCTATTTGAGCGTCAAGCTAGTGGAATATCTCTACAAAGGGAATTTTGGTTCACACATCTGTTGAGGTTACTACCGCAAGAAATCACGCAGATAATTACACGTGAGTCTGAGGAAAAAGCCAATGATAATGATCACGTGAAGAAATTATTCTTAAATTGATTAAGTTAACTCCCGAAAAATTCCTACAACTGTTTAATAAGCACCAGAAAATTGCTGAACGTACTTGGCCAGATTTTTATCATGAACTGCCGACCTATTTCGATGGATGGACGTCTGGACTAAAAGTTGAAACCTTCGATCAACTCTGGGATTTAATCATTGCAGATCAGATAAAAAAACGTGCACCGTTTTAGTTTAAAGAATACTATTTGAATGAATGGTCCATAATTAATTCACCTAGCAAATTGTCTGAAAAATTGGAAGAATTCAAAGAAGTGAGAAAAACATTTCGAGCTAAGCCAGTTAATTCATTTTCGAGAGACAAAAACGAAGTTTAAGGACCAAGCAAATTTGGAAGATTTGAAAAAAATCCTCGAAGGGTTGAAAATACCAAATACGAGTCAAACAAGCCCGAAAGAAAACTTTTTGGAACTAGTCACATTAAGGAATTCGAAAAAAGAAGACAACTGAGATGCTTTTACTGTAACGCTCTTGATCATTTACATCTAAACTGTCCAAAATTGAAGAAAGCTTCAGAGTCTGTAAATTCTGTTTCTGAATGTGATGTAAGAACAAATTTTTTGCAGCCATATACTTCTCATGGAAAAATAAATGGTATCAGTACCGAAAGTCTTCGCACACTGGAGCCACTATAGATATTGTTTGCCGTAGATTTGTGACACCCGAGGATATGACTGGTGAACACGAAAGGGTACAACAACTTCTGGATGCTGGTTCAACTTGCTTACCACTAGCAGAAGTTCTTATTGGATGTGAGTGAGGCAGAACATTCACAAAAGCAGCTGTTATTCCAGATGAATTGTTTCGTAGTCATTATCTTCTATGGGATAGGATTGCTGCTTTCTTCGAAAATGAAGGAAACATTTCATTGCACCAAGTGATCGCGGCTCAAACAAGAAGATAGAAATTAAGGGGGGGAAAAGAGACTTCTAAACATTTGGTAGAAGAATCCCAAAGCATTGTCATTAACAGTGAAGATGCGAATCCAGAAGAGGATGAACTCCTTCCTACTGATGATGAATTCCAGGCCGAATTATCTAAACTTAATGTGGATCAGCTCGTGCAAGCCCAAAAAGAAGATGCTGAATTAATGCCACTATTAAAGAATGTTGAAGAGGGGGGACTCTACAAAAGCTGAGCAGATTATTTTCATCACTGATCCTATACCTGATGAAACTAATATTGATATATTTGGTTCTCCTTGTCTTACCATAAATACAGATTCTAATCTTCAAGTAATAGAGCATATGGACTGTGAAATTTTATATAAAAGAGCTGTGCCTAAAAATGTTTTAGTTTCTGCCTCAGTAGTTTTGTTCAGAATTATATCACATAAAAGTGTGGATCAAAATGCTGGTTTAAGAAAAGAATATATTAAAATTCCTTTTTATGATTTAATGAACATCCAGAGTGATACTAACTTTTCTGCTGGATACTTTACTTGTGAGGGAGTATCAGATGGTTTAGATAAAATAATTTTACTCAAACTTCAGTATCAGAAGATGGTGATATGTTATATGATATTCGACCAGAATTAAGTAATGAAGACGTGTCACCTAATCTGTTGAACTCAAAAGGTTATAAAATTGATCGTGATTTATAAGGTAAAGATTTTGTGTCATGTATCTTTTCTACATGACTTTAAAAATAGAAATGAGAAAGATACAGACAAACATGCCGATGTTGCGTTTAATGAAGAAAATATGCCTTTCTTAGTTCCGAAAAAATGTAAAGTATTTCTATAAATAATACATTTAATTATGACGAAGATCTTAAATGTGAAGAAAATGATATAACTGACTTCTTAAAAGATGCAGAACATCAGATTTATACGCACTGTTTGATGGACAAAAAAGAAAAACAGGAATTCACTGCAAATAGTTAAGATGAAGGAAATGGAATCTATTTCGATACAGAGAGAAATTTCCTAGGTTATTTGAATAAATGAACAGGAATAGAATGACAGACAGCGAAAAGTTAATAAATATTCCTCATAATTCAGAGTTGCATGGGAGTGAAATTGTCATGATAACTTGTGTTTTATGTTAACTGTAACTGTGTATTTTATTATTAACTGTAACTGTCTAGATTGCGATTGTTATGTAACTGCTTGTGTTGTTGCTGTGTCGAGATGACGTTGATTGACTACTGGTTAACAATAAATCTATAATCTAAATGAACTATTTGGATATTTGTACCTGAGGTATTTCAGAAAAAAAATCAGAAGCTTTTTGGAGATATTGAGGGTGTAGAGATTTATTTTGATGACATTATTGTTGCAGGATATAATGAGGATTCACATGATGCAATTATGTCTAAAGTTCTTGAAAGAGCTAGATCATTAAACATAAAATTTAATCCAGATAAACTACAATATAGGGTATCGAAGTTAAAATATGTTGGTCAAATTATGTCTAAATCAGGTATAAAACCTGATCCAGATCACATTAAAGCAATTGTTGCAATGCCAACACCAAAATCAAAAATTTAAGTTAGGAGATTATTGGGCATGGTGAATTTTCTTTCTAAATTTATACCCAATGTATCTAAAGTTACTGCACCATCAAGATAAATCATTCATGAAAATGTAGAATTTAATTGGGGGAAAGAACAAGAATTGTCCTTTGTAAATATTAAAGAATTGTTAGCTAAAGCTCCAATTTTAAAAGTTTTTAGTGCTAGTGATGAAATTATAATACAATATGATAGTTCAAAAGATGGGCTAGGATCCTGTTTAATCCAAAAAGGTCAACTGGTATCATTTGTCTCACGCAGTTTAACAAACAGTGAGAAGAATTATGCCCAGATTGAAAAAGAATTATTGGTGATTGTTTTCTCATTTGAAAAATATCATAATTTTGTGTATGGACGTAAAGTTGCTATACAAAGTGACCATAAGCCCTTGATGGCAATTGTGAAGAAACCTATGCATAAAATATCTTCTAGGGTGCAAAGAATGATTTTAAAACTATTAAAGTATGATTTTGAAATAAATTATGTACCAGGAAATCAAATGTTTCTCGCTGATACTTTATCACGGGCATTTCCTGTGAGGGATGATCCTGAAATGCTAAATATTGTGCATACTGTTTCAAAACATTTACCCATGAGTGGAAAGAGACTAGCGCAATTTAAAAAAGAAACTGAGTTAGATCCAGAATTAAAAATAGTTGTAAAATATATCAAAGAGGGTTGGCCTAAATCTTACAAAAGTGCAGACAATAGTGTAAAGACATATTATAAAATTAAAAATAATCTATATATTCAAGAAGGGTTGTTATTTAGTAATGAAAAGCTAATTGTACCTTATAGTTTGAGAAAAGATATGTTAAAACTAATTCATGAAGCTCATTTTGGGATTGAAAAATGTAAGAAAAGAGCTAGAGAAATTATGTATTGGCCAGGGATGAACTCAGACATAGAAACTGTAGTATCAAAGTGTGTAATATGTGAAAAGTTTAAAAAAGCTAACAGTAAAGAGCCATTAAAACCTCAGTACCCTATAGACCTTTTGAAAAGATAGGAGTCGATATAATGGACTTTGGTAATATAAGTTATCTAGTTATAATGGACTACTACTCAAAATGGATAGAAATTACTGAACTTGCAAATAAATGTGCAGATGAAGTAATAACTAAACTTAAAACAATTTTCTCAAGATTTAGTGTTCCAAATACTGTAATTTCTGATAATATACCGTTTAATAGTTATATTTATAAGAATTTTTCAAATGAGTGGGATTTTAATTATGCATTCATTAGTCCTCACTACTCCCCAAGTAATGGAATGGTTGAAAGAGCTGTAGGAATTGCAAAAAAGCATTATGAGAAAGGCAAGGGAAGATAAAAGAGATTATTTGGTAGGATTAATGGAGTATCGAAATACCCCTATTTCAGGTCTTGACATATCTCCAGCTCAAATGATGTTTAATCGTAGATTAAAAACTATATTGCCAATCTCAAATAAATTATTAAATGCTGAATTATTTAATAACATTCGAGAAAAGTTGATTGAAAGGCAAAATATCCAAAAGTTACATTATGACAAAACTGCGCATCCATTGCCTGGGCTTAAGCAAGGAGAGAATGTCAGAATATTAAATTTTAAAAACAAAACTTGGGAATCTGCTAAAATAGTCTCAAAGCACAAATTGCGTCCTCGGTCATATTTTGTTAAAAATCAGTCTGGCAAAATCTTAAGACGTAATAGAAAGCATATCAGAAAATCAAACACATCCTTTCATATAGAAACAGACCCCGATGATTTAAGTACTTTCCATTCCGATTCAGAAGTAGTTTTAAATCCTCAAAATATGCTACAATGTAATGAGTCGGATTGCAATGTCCAAAAAATACGTAACCGTGTTCGTAAACCACCATCTTATTTAAATGATTATATTGTATGATTAATAACTTAAAGGGGGGATGTCATGATAATATGTAACTGTGTGTTTCATGTTAACTGTAACTGTGTACTTTATTATTAACTGTAACTGTCTAGATTGTGATTGTTATGTAACTGCTTGTGTTGTTGCTGTGTCGAGATGACGTTGATTGACTACTGGTTAACAATAAATCTATATTCTACATGTTCTGGGGAACTATTTGGATATCATGATTCTACATGTTCTGAAGAACACTATAAAAGTCCAAAACAGAACAGAAATAGTTTTAGATAATGGGGAGGGTTCAATTATAATTAATAAAAATTGTAATAAATCAATAACTCATCATTTTGAACATTCAAAGGAAGGTATTGAAACCCCATTTAAGCAATATTATTATCTAATTCTAGTGTTTATAATACCAACATGTAAAAGCTTTATTTCTAAATATGCTATTTTTAAGACTTCAGATAATGTTGTTCAGTGATGATGATGGAATTTCAAGTATAGCTGAGAGCTTAGACAGTTCTTTGGTGATAAATAACTTTTCTAAATCTCTGATAATAAAATACAGAGTACAGCTTTGAAAACATTTACAAAAATATCATATAAGTTAATACTAATGGTCCGTAACTGAATGTCATGGTATGAAAATACTAATGTACTTTGCAGAAATGTTACATAATTAAAAGTTAATTTATGTTGTGGGTATTTTCTGGATATTTGTATTGCAGATATTTTTAGAACATTATTGCGTATGTGTCATACCTTTCATTTATATGTGTAAAATGCTTTATTCGTACATTGTTTTGGCTGTGGGGAAGATAGTGATGATGTAAATGTATATTTGATTAGCCTTATTTTCTTAAGCAATCAGCATAAGTTTTGGTACTTGGGCTATCAACACTTAAGTAGACTATTTCAAAGGGAAATTTATAAGTGAAAACGATGTATTTAAAGTACTAATTTCGTGGAAATAATTTTTTGAATATGTGAGCACAGTGTATTTGTATATGTTTGATTTACTTTATCTCATTAGTATGCATATATTGTAATTCCTTGAGTGTGTAAAACTTTCTGGAATGCTTTTTACTAACGTAAAAAGATCTTAACTGGGGAGGAGTTGTGACGTCATGGCTTTCCCCTCTTAATTCTTGGAATGCATATATTCTGT
The DNA here is from genome assembly GCA_019974015.1 of Nephila pilipes. Classification (NCBI taxonomy): domain Eukaryota; kingdom Metazoa; phylum Arthropoda; class Arachnida; order Araneae; family Nephilidae; genus Nephila; species Nephila pilipes. Next base: position 490,229 of record BMAW01052727.1, on the reverse strand, counting down.
ACTTGATTGACGTCACTTCTGCTACAGCGGAAATTGATACGCTGCCCGCCCAGACAGTTTCGCAGGCGAGACGTTGTCCTTGGCGAGAATAGAGGTCTGTAAGATGAATTCTGATGTATTTGTATGAGTGTGGTATGAACTTTTTAATAAACGATTTTGGATTTAAAATGGATGCCTCGAAATATATTTGCCACTACGGCTACAACGTTCTTAAATGGACGACTTTAACACTCTTAGGAATACTTATATCAAGTACTTTAGCGATCTCAATTAATTCACTCTTTTTTAACTTATTTAAGACCGACATAATTATAATTGAGAAGAGAACTTGAGTATTTATAAACCAAAATTATTTAAAACGAACGTATGTTCTCAAAACCGAAAGTATATTTACAAAAACGAAGTAAAAACACTATTTCAGTATTACCGAAACCGAAAGTTATTCACAGTTACCGCTTGGAGCCAATACTAGAACTCCTCATCTCCGGCGACTTGACCACATGTAGAGGCATATACACATGAAGAGGCATATAGAACGCAATAATCACTTTTTCTAACAAATACTATTTATTAGCAGATGGCGTTTCGTCCTACTCCTCGTTACAGCGTTCTCTCTCTCTGATACAAATAAAAAAAGCATGAAACTCTTTTGACTCAAGAAAGCGCCATCTAGTGTTGTGTACAGCGAGCGTAAACTGCCTATGTTACCAGTTATTGGTGGTCAACATTGGTGTTCCTTCAAGGCAATACGTCTATACATCATTTTAACTCGACAGATGTGGGTAGAAGTGCGAATGGAGTGCCTACAATAAATTTTCCAACCAGAAGACTAGATCTAAGCCCTACACAAGGGGTGTTCAAATGAAAAGGTACAAAACATCGTAACAAGATAACCGCTAACATATTTGACTATGCCATTATGGGAGAACGTAGCGAGGAGGGATGCGAATGGAGTCTCAGGCAAGAATCGGAGCATGCGCGGGGGCCCGTACGCACAAGAGAGCAGATGTTCTTATAAAGAGCGTCGTCCAATTGAAGTGACAGTGCGTGTGAAGACATCGAGTATTCTACGTATATGAAGATTCGGCGGCTGAACAGCCGCTTCTGCTTCGAATATATTGGCTTGGCTGGAAACATGGCGAGACTGGAAAAGAACGCCAAGGTAGTAGTATGTAGGAATGAGCGAGAGAAGGATTGAGTTGGAGCGTGGAGGGAGGGAGAGGATAGCAAGTTGTGCCCTGCTTGAGAGATGATGGCGTTCACATAACAAAATTCGACGGTTGAGGAGCAGCGAGGCGTTATCCGATTTCTGACAGCGGAAGGTGTTAATCCGGCCGCTATTCATCGCCGGATGGTGACCGTATAAGTAGAAGCCTGTGTGTCTCCAGGGTCATACACGCGGAATTGGCCAAGTTCAAGTGGGAGCATCAAGTTGACCATCCTTCCAACAAACCGGACATGTCGCCCTGCGATTTCCATGTGTTTGATTTCCTGAAAAAACATCTGAAAGAGAAGCGCTTCAACTCGGACGACGAACTCAAGGACATTGTGAAGGATTGGGTCTCGTCATGGCCACAGGAATTCTGGGAACAAGGAATGCTTCGGCTAGTTAATCAATGAGATTATTGTGCTCGGGCCTATGGTGCATGCTTTGAATAAAGTCTTCATTTATACCAACAGTGTCATTTCGTACTTTTTCATTTGAACACTCCTTGTCATTAATGTATCGGGATATTTAGTTCGGGGCATTTATGGTAACGAATAAGGTACCATAGCGTTCCATAACTGAAAACATCGATTTTAAGAGAATAGCCTATGTCTAAACTTATTTCACAAACCGTTTGAATCAATGACAACTCAATTATTTGATGTAATCATGATGAATCTATGAAATACTGAGGGCATTTTTCTTTATTTCTATTTGAGGCTTTAAAATTATATTTTAGCACATATCATTTTCTATTTTGTATATTTCATTCGAATAAATGAAATTTTTTTATGGTCAGACTACTTTACATGGAATAATCTTTTAATTATGCGCTTGTATACCATTTTTTATTGATTTTAAATCATTTGATAACTAAAGAAAAAAAAAATCTTGTGACCTTATCATTTTGTTGGGGACTGTAATGGTTTGAACATCTACTTTCTAATTTCCGGACATGAGTTCAGTGTATAGCCTAACATTTTTCCCGCGAGTATGTTTTTCGTCTATTTTTGTGCGTGATCAATTAAAAACTTTTCTTGAAGTTAAAATTTCTTAATAAACTTTTTGGTATATTTTGGGACCTAGTTATAGATCTAGCATCGCATGATCGCGATTCTTGCATCATCTAAAAGATCCAAGTTTTCTTCAGAAAACTTAATTATTTTTCCAATGGTTTTCAATAAATTTTGCCATTTCGAAAAAAAAAACGTTGAAAAGCGCAATTTCGATTTTGTTTTAAAATCGTTTGAGACATCATAGTATTCCTAATGCTTACGGAATGAATATTTGGCACAATTTAAAAAGGATTGGGGGGGGGGATATCCTTCAGTAAATTTTTAATTGCACACTCATTAGCCTTTTCACCTTCGGCAAGTTTTGCATACCGCTAAGCAAAACTTTAGCGCATATTACGACACGGTCTAAGCCTCTGATAATTTGTGGATTTCCTTTGGAGATCATTATATTTATTCATTTAATTCCCAGTTAAAAAAATTTCAACTAAAATACTTTTAAACTTGACTTAGGGGTAAAATGGATATTCCAGCTAGTCAATAATACTGAGGTTGTTGACATTTTTAGAATTATTTGGTTCCTTTTTTTGTGTTTAAAATGTAAAGACTGAAATTTAAGAATAAAAGTTTGATTAGGTACAATAACCCACAAAGACGCATCAGCAGGAATACATTGAACAGTTACATATGAAATTCCAGCAGCAATTTCCATTTTTACAAAGAATACAATGGTAGTTTTTGAAATATGATTGGGAACTTCATCACATAATGTTGCTTCACATTGAATGTCCTTAGGATAAAAGAACTGAATTCTTTTCCATACATATTGGATGTAAGACATTTTCTTGATAGTATGACATGTTGATTTTAACATTACTTTTACTTTCAATTTCTAATTGTAAAAGAAACCCTCCGCAAAAATAAAATTTTTCCTGAAACTTTTCCTTTTTGGAACCAGCTTCGGTTATTTTTTCTCCACATTTTTGAATGTATATGGACCTTTTTTTGCTGTAGCCATTTAAATAAGTTCACACTTCATTGTGGGTATCAGAGTATTTATATTTATCTCCAGCTAAATAGTTATCACACAGAGTTTGATAAAATGTCTAGTGTTTAAACACATGCCTTAGCAAAAGGTGATGAATTTTACATTTTTTAAGCTGTAAATTGTGGTTCATTATTTTCTTTATTGTTGATATAGAATTTACAATTGATTTCTGCTTAGGTGGGTTTGTTCATTACCAACTTCCCTTTCAAAACTTCTATACTACACATTTTTAAATTATTTAATAAGATTATTTTAAAAAAGAAGAGCACACCTGTATCCTTTGATTCATAGCTTGTTAAGTTATATTGTTAAATTTCCCTTAATTTAGAGAATGAATTTCCAATATTAAACAGACTTGTATAAAAAAATAGAGTTTACAAACAATCATTCAGTAATTTTTTTCACAAATTTTATTTGGAACACTTATTAGCACATAAAATACAATAAAATAGTACAACAAATTAAACTTTTATTTAAATATTTCTTTCCATTATAAAAATTAAATGAGTCTTTTGGCAGCAATATAAATGAGAATTTCATTACATAAAATTGAGAAAGACAATGGGAAAAATTTAAGACAAAGAAAACTTTGGTTTTTAATTCATTACCTTTTAACTTGCTTTTCTTTGCAATCTTTCATCATGAGTACAATTACAATATCGCATTAACTGTTTACCACACAAAATAATGATATAGAAACATTTCCAGTCTCTTTAGTTAAGTTATTTTAAAAAATAAAAGGTGACAATTTTTATATATTTGTTAGGATCACCATGTAATTTTCAGAATCAACTTTTGGATAGAACAGAAAACATTTATAATAAAATTCAAATATAATGAAAACAAATCATCATAGCTCTCTCGAGATTTTTTTTATTTTATCAAGGATGGTAAATATTTCATTTCATCAAATATGTCTTAAAGTTATTTCCTGAGAAATAATACATCTATAAACAACCTATCTATAAAAGAAAATAATAAAAAAAAAAAAAACATCTTGATTTTTCAGACATTTGGTTATAGAACAATTCATCTCTCACACAAAAAAGTACAAATATACAGCATTGCATATTAACATATCACAGAAAACATTTTAATTATAAAATATCCCTATATTGCATAATTTTATACAACTCATCAAAATTTTTTTCTTAAGATTCATAGTGTTTGCAGCAGAATTATACGGTTTCCGTGGCAAATATGGCACATCTTAGTTATGGGAGAGAGGAAAAAACAATACAATTCAATAAGAAAATTACTACTAGTCAAAATTTACTTGAATTCTATTCAGATTTTAGAGTTTAAAATGTATTAAATTGCAGATTCTTTTTCATTCATAAAATATGAGAAAATATTTCAATTCATTTGCATAAAAGGATTTACAGAGAAGTAAATTTAAGTATATAGCTAAGGTTACAAAGTAAAAACTGCTCTGTGGAAAGCTCAATTCCAATGAACAGTTAATATAAAATAAAACTGAAAATCTAGCTATGATTTTTCTTTGACGGCGAGCAAGAGGCTGAATGCTGTCTCGAAAGAGATGCTCGGGAAGGAACCGAAGACACAGAAGAAGCTCGAGATCGTCTGGGAGAGGAGGAAGTCGATGATGATTTGATCACTTGAGCTGGTGATGACTTTAAATCAGCACTTACAGATGCTGAAGAACTGAGACCAGTTGCAACAGCAGGTAGAAAAGATGCAGGCAAATCAAATGAACCTGAAATTCTTTGATACATACTAGTTTTCTTTTTATCAGTCTTCTTGGATTCTTCAGCATTTAATCGCTGTTTTGTAGTAATGGCTCGATAAATAAGCTGACTGATGTTTTGGAAATGTTCATGGCTCTTTTGCATTTCTTTCACAGCACTAAGATAAAATATGAATTACTACATTTAAAAATATAAATACACAACATGGATATAAAATATCATGCACTTGACTTTTCAGATTAAAGCTAATGAAAGTACACTATAATAAAGAGAAAAGTTCAATTATTTGACATTTTAGATTAAAGCTAATGAAAGTACACTATAATAAAGAGAAAAGTACAATTATATCTATGTATAAGTACATCTTAGAGTTCAAGCTGTTATTGACATAAGTACCCTATCAGCATGAACCAACATCATAAGACAACATTGAAGGTAAATTACATTAACAATTTAGAAAAAGATAAACCATAAAAATATAGGAAAACATCACATAAAAATCTTCTTTTTTAGAAAATGCATTTTTATAATTTTAAAATAGGAATAATAAAAATTAAAACAGCAAATATATGACTGCCTTAACATTTCAAACACTTTTCATTAAAAATTATTTTTTACTCAGATCCAGAAATCTTATAATTGCATTTTAATAAAAGAAACAATCACCAATTGAGCAGCATAATTTTTTAAAAAAAGATTTCCAATTTGATTTTAGTAATTGAAATAAAAAGATGATTTTATTTATATTAGTTGAAATTTTAATCATGAAAAGTTTTGAGAAGTATAAATATTAGAGGAAAACATTCTCATTTTCTTTTCTTTGCAATAAATATATCCCAACAAATCTTTTTTTTTTTTTTTTAAAAAAAAAAAAAAAAAAAAAAGGAGTTCTCATGTTTTTGTGTACCATAAAAATCCTTCTCTTTGAGGAAAAGACCCTTTTCTATTTAAAAGCTGTTATGAATTTCTTGCATAACTCCTGAAAATATTAAGAAGTTCTTTCTTCTTAAAATATAATTATATTTCTATTTTCAAGACTGAATATTGTTTCAATCTGAATTTTGGGCTTTCTTTAAATTTCAGATACATTTTCACTCTCTAGTTTTAGAAGAGAATGTATTTTTAAGATTTAATAGTTTTCAAACACAAATTTAACTTTTAATGTTTACCCTTATAAGTCACCTTCAATATCTGAGATAAGTATACACAAGAATATAATATATTTTTATATATACATAATATATTTTTAATATTTTAGGATATGCATATGAAAAACAACTCCTGTTAAAACAAGTCTCTATAAAAATATTAGTATTTAAATCATTTTCATACTTTTAAGAAAATATATAACATTGTAGAACCAAGGGCCTTCTTGTTTGATTCCTTCAAATACATAAATTTTATATATAAGTATTATTATTATTAAATATCAATATTTGAAAAGAATGGAGGAAAAAGAAATTTAAAAACAGCTGCTTAGTAAAAGCATTTTTGTCTTGCACATAATTTCATTAAAGGATTACATAACAAAGCTGACCTTAAATAATGCAACCCTTGTGACAGCTATGTATGATTATCAAGGCCTTGTTATTGATGGTGTAAAATCTATTTAAACTAATATATTGCTTGATTCTTTTTAAAAAAAAAGATATATATTTTTTGATGTAAGGATCTAGTACCAGTAATTATTGAGTCATTAAAAAACTTATTTCCATAATTTTTTGGATTCCTAAAAAAGTATTTATTAGATATAAACATCATAGTCAATTATGAATCAGTTTCCATACCATAGACCCCATATTAGAAATTCAAAGTGTAACTGTTATCTTTAGTTATATAAATTTGCTTACATTCAATATCATTTTAAGATAAATTTTAAGTATTTTTCACAGCTGCCATTTAAGAAATTACTTTCATTTTTCCAAAGGTCACTATCATTCAAGTATTGCTTATCACACATCAGTTTCATCATAGTAAGATGATAAATTTTCAGTCAATGCACAAAATGTTCTAAATAAATGTGAACAAGAGCTCCTTAAAGTACATTGCCCTTTATTCATGCAAAATTCTATTCCATAATTATGCTTTCCCACCAATCTTTATTTGATTATTGTTTTAAAGTGCTTTAAATATGAGAATGTTGTATTTTTAAAATTTAGTATGCACATCAACTTTCTGATTGCTTGTCCCACCATTTCCGAGGGCAACTCAAATGCTGCAAAATGTGATCTTCCTACATGCCTTCTTTATTATGGAGTATTTTGTGATAACTCTTTTAACAGATTTTTCTGAGAGTATACTAAAACCAATTTTTGTATAGGAAATAGGGATTCTGCAAAAAAAAAAAAAAAAAAAAAAACCAAAACTTTATAAGTAACTATAAGACATATAGTTTGCAACACATTAATTTTTTTTTAAAAAAAAATGGTAAATAAGGACTACATAAAAAAAAGTCTCATTTAAAAAAAATCTAACTCAAAACTCACAATATAGTTAGAAACGGGTTTTCCAAATAAAGCAAAAATTAATTTACGTATGGGAGCATTTTTAAATGTTACATTTGCTTATACATTAAATAGCACATTTACAAAAAGGTCGAAATGTATATATTCTTTGTAATCAATAATGAGATTTTTTCATGGACAAATGGTTTAAAAATAATTTTCATCACCTGAAGATGCTGCCTTGCACTCATTTGGAGTTTAGTGCAATAATTAGTTTTTGTGATGACAATTGTTTGGTTAGCTGTTTGTATATGTTGCAGTAATCATATACAAGATTGAATTTCAATCTAGAATTTTAAAAGTTCTTTCAAAATTGGTATTTTGTAAAGTGATATCTGTTGGGCCTTCTGCTACTTTTTTTTAAAATTAATTTATTACTTTTCATTTATATTAAGCATTTTGATGGACATTTTTAATTTTATACATTTTGTTAAAGAATCACAGAAAAGGAGCATATAAAAATAGGTTTTACTGTCAAATTTGTCATTTTTAAATCTATGTAAAAAGTCTATTTTTATAAAATAATAATATTTACAAATATACATATATTTAACATATGCATAAAAACTTGAAGAGTTTTTGAAGCATTTTGGATCTAAATTTCAAGAATCACAGGGTTAAAATATTTGCTTTCTTTCTTTCTTTTTTTTTTTTGAAAGTGATTGATTGAACATTCTGAAATTTTTCAAAATTCAATTAAAACTTTAAAAAAATAATTCTCACAAATATGAAGCAATGAATGAATAAAATTATCCAAAACAGAATTAAAACAGCTTAATGATATATTTATTTCAAATAAATATCACCAATTCTTACTTAATAGCATATTCTAAATCATAGCACTTCCCTTGCAGATTACGATACATTTGAAGAACTTCAACCTAAAACATTAATTCAAAATTAAGAACAAATGTGCTAGCTTCATTAATAAAATAAATAAAATTTACAAGCAAGTACAGAACTTAAGTTGATGTAAACAATAACAATAGAAGTTGATATCATTTATTAATAATGAATTAATGATTTTTTTTTTCTCATCAGCTGCCCTTGAACTAACTTATGAATATGTTTATTTTATTAAACATTAAAAATAAGAAATTACTTAACAGCTTTGACTACTTTTCTTTCACACTGCACTTCTTAATATCTTACCCTTTTCAAAACTAGCTGAGGAAGTGACTTGTGAATGTGTTCTTGAAGTCTGTAGCATGCTAAAGAAGGCTCATTTGCAAATATGTGAAGATTTTCAGATATCTTTTCAGATGCTAGGAAAAATAGAGGACGGGTGTTTGTATCTTAAGAAATATGTTCTTACAAACAAAAGCATGAATTGTGAATATATATATATATAAGAAAAAAATCCAGGAAGACATCTATAAACCTCACCTTTTTTAACTTTATTATCCAACTCAGGATCTGCAGATAGAGGAGGTGGTGCCCCTGCTGAATGGCTGAGGGGCATATGGAAAGAGTCTGAAAATTAAATATAAAAGATAATAACAAATTTAAAGTAATTCATTTTCTGTGTGTGTTTAATTTTAAATATAATGTATCATACCTAATCAACTTAATGATTTTATGAATCTTGTACTGCATTATTTGATCAAGCAATTATTCATTAGATTTTTTTTTTTTAAAAAAAAAGTGGGAAATCATTTAGTTAAATTTAAATCTACTCAACTTTTTGGGGAGTCTTAATGTGCTTTTGCTTACAATCAATGAACTGATCATATAAAAGATGTATTTTATAATAATTCAAAGTGAAAAACCAAACAAACAACCAAAGTGAATAATTCAAAAACTTACTACAGAATACATCTTTAAAATCAATCTAATTTAATCGGTATCACATGGCTTCTACATTTAAATTAAAAAAAAAAAAGATTTTTGAAAGTTATCTACCATAAAATTCTAAAAATATGTCTTCCTACTTCTCACAATAGTAAAATGTCATATCTTGGGATGAAGAATATAATTTTACATCCCAAGAACACCTTTACTTATAATTAGGGTATGTGGAATATAATTCTATACATACCCTAATAAAAGTAAGTAAAGGTGTAGAATAAAACAAATTTATTTTTGTGGAAACTATTCTCTTGGAAAAAATATAAAAGAATTATATGAAAGAAATAATCTTAAGTAAAATATTCAAATCAATATGAATACAAAAAAAGAAAAAATATATACATTTAAGGGAATGAAAGAGAAGCAAGTATACTTGCTGTATGTTGTATAAATAACATTTTTCTTTATTGCTAACAGTATTTTTTTAAACAATCATTACTCAAATATAGTTGTTTGTTTGGTTTTATTAACGTCACACTAGAAGCAACATTGGAGATGGACCTTGTAACTTAGAACCTTGGTCAAGTGATGAGGATGACACCTGAACTGGCACCCCCTCACCTAACTTCCACACCAATGTGAGGACTTTGGGCCCTGACAGATTTCATATGCATCAGCCCTGGCTACATGGAAGGTACTTGGTGACCAAGGCTCAAGCCTGGAACACAATGAAAACCACTGGCCACAAGTCTGAAACCATGACCATTAGGCTACTACTGCCACCATTACTCAAACATATAACAAGAGATATAAAATGGTTTAAAAATTTTCTGTAAAATAAATATTAACTATTATATTTAAAAATATGCTTATGCTTCATATGAAAAAAATTGATGTTTTGTACTTATATTTTTTTACTTTTACTGTGTACTTTATATTATTACAACAATAAATATCTTTCATAATGAATTTATTAAAATAAAAGTGTTTTGTAGATTTAATGATGAAAATTGCTTTAGAAAACTTTAGACAAGATCATAGAACATGACAAATTTTAAACTGTAAAAGATGAATTGCAAAATATTTGAATAAAAATCTAAAGATGTAAAAAACAGACAAGCTTAAATAACTTAAATGTTTAATAATATGTCACACAGAACAATACAAACAATTTCTTTAAAATGCAAGTCATTTGTAATAGCATTTTATTTACATAGCATTCATCTTAAAGTTATCTGATAAGTTTCTTGTTATTGTGATTAATTACAATGATACAACAGAACTAGCATTTTTACCATACTTATTTTAGTTTAAGTCAATAAATAACAAAAAAAAAAATTTACAATATAAATACAACAGGGGACAAATAGAATTGCAGGCCAAACTTATTTAAGATATTAATAATTATTAAATTATTTAGCTGTAATAAACTGATATGTAGCAAATACATATTTATATGTATTAAAAAAAAGAAGTTTGCAATTTTTTCCTGATTGTTATATTAAAAAATTACAAATACATGAAAAGAATTTAAATTCAATGGAAAAAAAAACTTTTTTTGAAAATCGTGTCATCTAATATACATAATGTGTCTAATGTATTGAGTAACATGTATGTGTAGACTGATTCGTCTCATTTGTGAATAAAATATTCATATATTTAAAGTTTATTTTATCATGCACAATAAATATTATTACAATTATATTTTAATAAAAATAATTAGAATTCCTTTTATCAATAAGGTAGAACATACTGAAAATTAAATTTATTGATTCAAACTGAAAAGCAGAAATAAAAATTTTACAACTTAAAAAATGCTTATTAAAAAAAAAAAAAAAAGCTCTAATTTTAAACATTTATTATACCTGTACAAACATAAATAGAGAAATTTGTAATTTCTTACAAAAACATATTTCGCAGAAATTGTTTATATTAATTTTGATGCTGGATCAGAATGAGAAATACTAAAACATTATCAAGACATAGTTTCAGGAATAAAACCGTATACCAAAACAATTTAGTTAAAATAGCTACAATTTCGTTAAATTGCAAAAGTCACATTATATTTGTTCAAAAAATATAAAAAAATTTTAAAATTAAAAAAACTTTACTAATTTCTGAATTTTGCTTTATTTAAAATCTACTTCTTTGGCATAAATGAAAGTTTTTAAGTCAAATTACACAAATGAAGTTAGAGTACTCTGAAACCAATACTCTAAATTGGAGTAGATAAGCATGCCCATGAACTATTTAGAAATATTTCTAAAAATATTTGGTTAACTGAAATGATTGGAAGGTGATAGGAAGACTCACCCATCATCATTCACAAAAATAGCACAGCAAATTCATAAGGATCACATTTCTTAGAAATAGTAACGAAACCAACCGTATGTCAACAATTCTACTGTCAGGCGGTTTCGATTAAAATGTAATTTTAACTGAAAAATAAAAAAGGTGGCATTTTTGAAAAAATAAACTAACGTTTTGCAAATTCTGCAAAGACAATCAGTTCAAAATAATAAAATTTTTCACTTTTACTATGCACAATTTTTTTTCGCTTATTTAAAGGAATATTTTCTTATTAAATAAAGAAACTTATATAAACAAAGTTTTAATTTCATCAGGATGTTCAATAATGGCAATAAGCCTCTAACTTTTAAAAACAGTTATAAAAAGTTTTAGATTTAGTTATATTTTATAATCTATGCCTCATTAACGAAAGATAAAAGGTTTAAAATGATAAAAATTTAAATTACAAAATGCCCGGAATCATTTTGGAAATTGTTAGCGAAATAGAAAATTCTCCCCTAGTAGTCAATATCTGTAGCAAACGATAGCTGCTTCATATGGATAGTCGTGACGTCGTTCAGCAGGGAAACATGGCAGAGGCAGCTGTCGAAAGTCCGGCTGCTCGATTTTTCTGCCATAAATGCTCATTAGAAATTAGTCCAGTTTTACCAGTAAGTTTAACAATTGAAGAATGTTTTCTGATTATATACAAACTGTTTCAAATGTTGTAGATGAGTTGTTATTTCTGTTTTGTTTATTGTGTTAGGCCTATTGTGTGTTGAAATGGAATTGCATTAGCGGTATTTAAATTTAAATATGAATTACATGATGTGCATTTTTTTGTTTTATGAACATATTTAGCCCAAACTTTAAAAATAATTTTTCGATGAAGAAACTTAGCTCTTTCCTTTCTTTGTACTTCATATTTTTTTTTTCTGAAATTACTTTATCGATCTTATTTGTCCTTGTGTAATATGAAATTACGTTAACTGATGTGAGACAGAAATGAAATCGTATGAAAGCTATGCAAAAAAAAATTACGACACGAAATTCAATGAGAAAACGTAATCGAACGGTTTCTAATATTTTCTTTCTTTTTTTACTGAATGCAGAAGTTACCGTTTCCAGTTACGAATTCTAATGTTCAAATCCATACAATAAGAATGAATGAAAGAAATGTTGTTTACCAGTAATTATAAAATACGTAAAGAGCTCATTCTTTATTTGTTGAATGTGTCATATTCCAAAATTACTTCAGTCTTAATGAATATTTTAATAAAAGCTATCAAATGTCTCGGGTGTTTTTTACCTTATATTTATTTTTGAGATGCCAATCCCTCTTTTGAGAAGAAATAGATGACTCATAAATACTTCATATATATTTTTGGGGTTTATTTAAATTGGATAAAGGAACATAAAATAATGTTTAAAAAGGAAAGGTGCATCTTTTTTTTTATTCTGCAAGAAGTGAAACTTGTTAACCAAAAGAGACCTTTCCTTTATGAAATATAATTTCTTCTCTGACGAAAATAGCATTTTTTTTCTTTTTATGACAAATGTCAGTTATTCTGTAAATAGTTATATAGTGGGATAATACAAATAATTCTAATTCTCAGACAGGTTGGGCTATTCATTTGCACTACATCTCAGATGATCACTTTCTTTAATAAATACAAAATTCACAACTTTGGAGTGTTTGAAAATCTTTTTTTTCATAGATTTTCCTAGCTTTAGTTTATGATTTACTCCAGAAACGCCCAGGTACTCTATTCCCTGTTTATAATGTAACTCTTTTAAACCAATACTTTTCTTTTCTTCACCTTTTGTCTAAATACACAATTGTAATAATTTATGTGATGCACTTAGTTGCCAATTAGGGCTTGATGCATCTTATTCAAGTATGGTCCTTTATCTTACAGGAAATAATTCTGCCAACCCTGTCATGGCCCTTTCCATTTCATTATTTTGTACTATTACACAGTTAACTTAGGTCTCTGATATACATAAGCTTTTTTTTTTTGTAAATTGTACATTGGATGCAGCTTGGCCTAAAGTAGTCTTTGCGCCAATAAACCCAATCATCCATCACAAGTGAAATTAATCTTGAACAAATGCCTAAAGTTTGGAGAAAACAAAATTCTAATATTGGTTTGGTTTTTAATTAATAATTGAAACTGTCTTTTTAATGTTATATATTCTTTATAACTTTGTTAAACCAAAACTGTATTTGATATTTCTAACGTTTTTTCTTTGTTAAGTTTTGCAGAATGATTAAACCTATCTAAGTTGGTGTTTATTTATCTACATGTTAATAATTTCATATAGGATTCAAATATTTAAATTTGTTCTTCATCTGATATAAAAGAAATATATTTTTTATGACAGAATGTGTTTTTTTTTTACTTTTATATTTATCCTTATATGAGACCCAGAATTAATGCTGAAATTTATGATACTGCATGTGTAGCATTGTTTCATATTTTGAAATTTTAAATCTATTGTGATAAAATTAAGTTGTGGATCCCAATTTTTCATGATATATGTTCAAAATATGTGGACAATATGTCTCTGATTTTGTATGCAAATTATTGATGAAATATTTTGCTGTGCTAAATAGAACAAAAAAATTATGTTAAACATATCCTGTTTATTTAAAATTTTATTCACATTTCTGTAGAATTTTTGGTACTTTCCCATTTTTGCCGACTCAGGTGATAAAGTTGCCAAAATATATATATTAAAATTGTAGAAATATATTTTTTTACTACAAAAATTTTATATTTATATACTTGGACTGGCTTTTGCATGTGTGTAGACTCTTGGGAAATTATTTTATAGTTGTAATGTTTAATTCCACCCTCGTATAATAGAAAAAATGGACAATTGAATATATTTTCATTTCCAGAATCATAGAAGAAAATATAATACTTTTTCATGATTTTTGTTGTATTTTTAAAATTTATGCATATAGATGTACTTTTTCTGAGAGGGTTAATTTTTGCCATTTTTTATGGTGTGTAATTTTTGTTAAAATTTCAGGATTATACATGTCCACGTTGTCAAGGTGGCTTCATTGAAGAAGTTGCCCGTACATCTACAGAACCCAAGTATGTATTATTTTAATTGCTTTATGTTGAAATAAAAGTTTGAAATCTCAAAAGATAATTGATTAAAAAATAGTAGTGATAAATGTTTTAAATTTATATATTTAAATATAGTATCAAATTTTGGACTGATTTTAAAAATAAGTACTTAATTTGATTGTATATCATTGAACTTCTAATAATTATGTCAATTCATTCAAGGCAAATAGAAACTTTTCAAGTTAGCAATGTCTTATGAGCATTTAAATTAGTTTTCTTTAACATGTTTTTATATCTGTAATTTCTTTTAAAAAATTCTAATTTATATGACTGCATAACTTTAAGAATCACTTATAATTTTAAATTCCATCAATTTGTATTTTTTTGGAAAGCCAACCATGGGTTAGTATGTGTGAATTTTTTATAAATTAAAACTAATTCTATTATATTTTATTTAATAACACTTTAATTATAGTAGAATTATATAGTTTCAGTGAAATAGTTTTAAAGTATCAGTAATTGAACAAAATTAAATCAAAGAGAAATTATGAAGTATTTTAGTGCTGATAATGTTAAGGATATAATTATTTGTTAAATTAAAAACTTTTTTTTTTTTTTTTACAAGGGATTAGTTAATGAATTAAATAATAACCAACTTGGTTGAGTGATGCTCACACTTACGCAAACAATTCACTGTTGTCAAACCAGCTTTGAAGGAATTTCCTGGCTCTCTCTCCATGTTATTTGGATAAATGTCTGTTCTTTTCAGAAGCCCTCTAGGAAGGCATTTATGCTATGTTTTCATTCAGATTGTCTTTCTACTTATTATCTGTACAATTAATGTGTATAAATTAAATCAACATAAATTGAAAAGCATTCTTTTATATTTAAAATGTTTTTTTATTTTTAATGTTTGAATATATGTTAAGAATTTACGAGTTTTGATTTTGTTTTAATTGTATAATTCTTCTACAGTTGTGTGTGAGTTGATAGAAATTTCCTAAAATTGTCATTGTAATTATATTTGTCATTGTGTATATAATTATGCAAAGAATTATAAATTTTTTTACATAAAATAGGAATATTTTTCTTTTTAAAATAATTGCAGATAATTAATCTACATATTATTAGCTTATTATTTTATAATTTATAACACTGATTTCATTTGTCATTTTTGATATTGAAAGCCGTATAATGGCTGATATTTGTAAAAAAGAATGTACAAATAAAATTTGTGTGTATGATCAGGTACTATTGTATAATGGCTATGAAAAAATGTATATTTTCCCCTTAAAACATTTTTTTATCTATTCCCCCCCCCCATCCTTTTTTCCATTTTAAAATTTTTGTTATGCATTCAATTCTTATTTTTAGTGAAGAATCGGATGATGATGTTTATGGTCATGGAGCTGATGGCAATGAAGATGTTGATGCTTTGAATCAAGTAGCAGATGTAATATTTCTTTTGTATTTTAGTTTATTTATAATTAGCATTAAAGAGAATTTTTAAAAAGAATTTGTATAAAGTTAAATTGCTTTGAAATATATTTGCCTGTTATTTATATTGCTAATTATGTTTATCGTGGGATATTTTAGAAATGAACTTTTATCTGTTATGACCTTAGTAATTGAAAACAGAATTATATATGCATAAGAATAATGCATAGCAAAAAAATTTTAACTAAATATTTTTTCTGTGTAATTGCATTCAGTGTTCTGATACTTTTCATTGCTTTAGGGAGAATCAAGAAGTAAGAAATTTGTTGTTATAGAAGTAAAAGAGTAAAATGTAATTTAAAAAAAATTAGCATTCACACACATATATATACTGTATTTTGTAATGTATAATATATCTATTACAATAATGCTTTACAAAGGAAAAAAACCTTTTTAATTATGTATAGTTAAGTTTTTTTTTTATATATATAGGATTGGTTTTATTAAAATGTTTAACACTGATGTCAGTTTTTTTTTTTATTTATTGAACTTTAGGTGAAAAGGCAGTTTAACTCAACCACTTGGTGAGATTTAAAAAATTGGCAAATTTGACAAGATTTCTTCTTAAGTCCGCAAAGTGGAAAGGAAATTTTTTACTTACCTAATTTTCAGGGTTATCTTTAGTTTTTGCCAAATACAAGGCAATCCCTGCTTGCAAAAATTCTTTGTAAGTATTAATTCTTTGTAAGAATCACGAACCTCTCCTAATGCTTCTGCAAAATATAAATGAGGATTTTCTCTTTTCTTGCAACACCATTCAAAACCATCTATTGCACTACTTTCACACAACCTCATATCACCACATTTAGGACATTCATAGGTGGATGAAATTAAAACCTAATTTCATAAGCCTTTCAAGAACAGGATGCTTTCCTTCCTTTTGCAAATCAGACAAAAATTTTAAAGTACATTCACTCACCTCTTTCGAACTCAAACTAGCATCCATTGAAAGAACTTGTACTCGGGAGAAAATCCCAACACATATTGGAACTTTTATCAACTGTTGGGAAATTGTGATATGCAGAAACGTAAATCAGTTAGCAGAAGATATTCAATAACAGAAGCAAAATAAAAATCCACTTGAGAATTCTAAACATGCACAATGGAAGCACTAGTAATACACAGACCACACAAGCACAGGATTAGTGAAACACTAAAGAATTCAGCTAGTTTAGAACCGCAATAACGGACAATTGAGAATGTTCTAAAAACTGAGAAACCTAAATTTAGCAACGAAAGTGCCAAAAATCATAATCTCTAATTGGTTAAAAAAGTTTTAACATAATCAACGAAACCCAAAATGAAACATCGAAAAATACTTAAAAAAATGCAAATTTTTGGTTTTGAAATGGAGGTGCAAAAATACTTATCGTGATTGTCTAAAAAAATAACTTCCAGATAGAAGTGAGTGAGTAACTGTGGGGTTTAATGACATAAGAGCCAAAGTATCAAGAGAGAGTATATAAAAAAAATAGCTGGTGGACTGGAATTCCAACTCATATGTGATAATTGAAAGGATTGCCACGCCTAAAGCCACCACCACTGTGAAGAAAAACACGGTCAGAGAGAGGTATATATATATAAAAAAAATAGTTGGTGAACTGGAATCCCAACTCAAATGGCAAAATCGAAAAGATTGCCATGTCTAAAGCCACCACAGTGAAAATAAAACAGGGTAGCCACATTTGGTGAAATATTGCTAAATAATACCTGTCGCCAAGGCTGGTTGGGCTAAACTGCATTCCAACCAAACTTTTTTGTGTATTAATGTTAAATCATTGTTATATAAAAGGCTACCTTTATTTCCAATGATGTTGTACAGTGTTTTTGTTATAAGTGTGTTTGTGTGTGTATATATATAAATTTAAACCAAAATTTTGAATTGTAATGCTTAGTTTAAAAAAAAAAGCCTATCCATGTATAATACTATTTATTCAATTCCTTCATGTTAAGGTTATTATATTTGTTTGGTTTGTAAGATTTATGTATTGGATATGTCTTTTGTTACATTACCCATGGTTTTTTTTCATTGACTATAAATTTTATTCATGTCCCAGCTATGGAATATGTTAACGTATATAAGAAGGCCTGATGAACCTCTACATATAGTGCACAGTTCGCAGGATAGTAGGGAAGGAAGGTATACTTCACGTCCAGGTCCTTCAAGGCGGAATCGATACATTAGAGTTCCAAATAGACGGCCCAATCAAGATGCAGAAAGTGCTAATGCTAGGAGCAGAACAGAAGGGTAAAAATTATATTCAATTTTTAAAATTGTATTTAATTTATTTGGACTGATAAAAAAAATTAATTCTGTTATTTGTGATTGGAAAATGTAAAGGAAATTCATGTTAATTTGAAAATTACTTGCGCATGAAAAAATTCATTTAAATAATATTAATACAAACATTTACAAAATTTTAAATTTTTGCATTTTGCAAGTTGTATGTGGATGTTGTATTGTATAGTTTATTAAAAAAGAAAAGTTTGCTAACTTTTAATAAAAAGACAATAATAAAAATGTTAGATATTGTTTAAATAACAGCTAATTCTGTTATAATTTTGATATTTTTAAGATTAGTTTTTTTTTTCTCTCATTCTAGATTCTGTTACTTAAAAATATGTTAATTCTGTAATTCAATATGAATGGACTTAATTGTAACTTTATTATTAAGTAATAAATAGTTCATTATCTTCTAGGTTTTTACAACAGTTAGTCTCTACATTATCAGAAAATACAGGTATATGTATATATATTTAATATGTAATATAGTTAAGATTTTTTTGTTTCCTAGGAAATATGTTTTTTCCAAATTACCATTTAATATGCAGGCTGCAATTTTTGTAAAATATTACTTGTATCTCTTTTTTTTATATCGATTGGAGTGATAACTTTTTTTCCCTAACAATTTGTATATAGAATAAGACTCCTTGTTATAAATGTGATTTAAACTGAATTTGTAAGCAACTTTATGCAGCTGTGTAATAAACCTTGTTTATCTTAATATGTCTCATACTGATGCATGTTTATAATTCTTTTCTCAATAATAACTAATAAATAATGTAAAGATATTCTTCTCAAATTCTGAGCAGAATACTGTTATTTATATAATTTCTTATTTTTATTCTGGATTTAAGTTGAAGGTTAAGATAAATAACATTGTAATTTTTAAATTCTGTTTTAAAAACTATTTTATGGGTTAGAAAGCTTTTTTTTTTGTTTGTTTGTTTAATGATGGTGGCACCTAAGAAGCAAAAACTGATACTTTACTTTCAAATGTAAAGCTGAAAAAATATTCCTCTGACTCTGTAATAAATAGTTAGTAAACTGACAAACTGAGTTCTAATCTTGGGTCGAATAGTTGTAGATAACAATCTAGTTCAGCAGTGACCAACTGGTGGACGATGGGGAAAATTTTGATGGCAGTATAAAAATCTAAGCATTATTTGCATTTTTTTTGTCTTATGTATAAAAAAAATACTTTCCCTATGAATTTCTTATCTGAAACATAATTTCACTTCCATAAATAATTTACAAAATTCACAATAAATGCAGAAAAAAGAAAAAACAAGTATTGTTTCAACCTTTATAATAGTCACTTTATTCCACAAATACCAGTTCTGGTGTGATAACTTAAAATCATTCCTGCTGCTTGGACTAGTATGGCCTTAACTGTATTTACTTTAATTGTTATGTTTTTGTCATCAAATATTTGATAACTATTATTTCTTGTTTTGTTTTGGATAGTAATGAAATAGAATTGTAATGAGTGTTGAAAAACAAAAGAATTTGTATCTCATCAGTAATAATAAACATATTGTAATTGATGATATGGTGACTATAGTAAAGCGAGTTCTTCACTTAACTACTTCATCATGTACCATTATAAAACATATTCGGTTTCAGATGTAGAGAAGAAAGCTTTAAGTAAAATCTAAATAATATTGTTTGAACGACTTGAAATTTGCATTTATTGAAGAAGTAAAGAACAGGTTTGATCTGCAACTACTTAAGATTTAAGTATTCAGACAGTTTGTTTAATCTGTATTAATAAAAATGTTTATATGTGCATGTGTAGTCAATTTAGCAGAAAGATTTCATTACTTGGTGGCATAAAATTTGGCATACTTAATCTACAAATGCTGATAATGTGCACCTTAAAACTATTTTTTGAAGGCTGCTGTAGTCTAGTGGCCATGCTTTCAGATTCGTGGCTGGCGGTTTTCGTTCAGTTGCGGGTTCAAGCCTTGGCCGCTAAAGACCCGCCATGTATTAGGGGCTGATGCATGTTGGGGTCCAAAGTCTCCTCCCATTGACACTGTGTGGAGGTTGGGAGGGGGTGCCAGCTCAGGTGTTGTCGTCGTCACTTGACAGAGGTTCCAAATTACGAGGTCCGTCACCAATAGCCCTCTTTTTTCTAGTGCAATCTTAATAAAAACTAAACTAAAAGCTGTTTTTTGAAATTTATTTTCAAATTAGCAGATTTTTACTTCTCTGTGTATAATTCTGGCACATCCTATGTCTCATGACGTCAAGTTCATTTTTTGCTTCTGATGTTATATATTGAAGTTATTAATTTGTTCTTTGTAGCAGATTGCAGTTTTATGGAGATTGTTATTTTTATTCATTTGTGTTTTTCTCTTGTTGTAAAATTACAATTCTGTTTCAAATTAGTAATTTAATAATGGTATCAGATTAAACTTTTTTTACTGTTGAACAATATTTTCATAAAAATACACTTCAAATTTTTACAACATCACAACTTTTATATAAGCTTCATATTCCAAAATTAATTGCTCATGAAATATTTCTTTAAATTTTAATACTACTTAGTTTGTGACTTCTTGACCAAGATGCAAGCCTGTTCTTCATTTTCATCTATCTTTTCTCTAATTTCAGATTAATTAAAAGCTTTTCTTTTCATTTTTCTCCCTAGAAAGAACCGTTTTGTAATAATTTTTATGTTTTGTTTCTCGTTAAAAAATGTCCGAGCATTTTTTTTTTTTTTTTTTGTATTTGTGGTCAAGCTCTTAAACAATATGCAGGAAAATTACAATTTTTGTACCATCTGAGAGATCTGAGTTATATTGAGAAGGCTGGATATATTTAGTAAGTGTAAATTAGCTCATTTTTGATAATTTTTGGAGAATAACACTGAATACATCAATTTTCCATTTTTAAAAAGTTTCAAATAATTTCATCCAAACAATATGGCATTCATATGGTATAACAAATGAACATTTGGCCCTCTTTCAGAAAATGAATGGAGAAAAAGTATTGATGGATTTTTACAAAACTTTAATTACACATCAGTTATGAAGGTTAGTTTGACACGTGTGGGTCCGAGAATGACAGAATAATCCCACTGTAGCTCATGCATGTTGTAAGAGGCGACTTAAATGGGTACCCAGTGCCTGGTGGTATAGCCAGGCACCCTGCCTCTGGGGATTATATCAGGGGACCTCAGGGACTTGCCTTCACTAGGTAAGTACAGGCATAATGACCTTACGGCACCCTAGTGATCTTTTTCTTTCCCATGGGGTTTACTGTCTTTGGTAAACATGGGTGACACGCCCCTGGGTTATTCTAGCGATACTTCTCTATTTTTGACCCTCCTTGTCAACCAATTTTTGATTTTTCTTAAATTTCTTCACGTCTAGACCACAGTTAAATCTTGTTTGGTGTAGCATAGCTATATCTGGCTCTTGCACTAATAAACTTTATACTCGCTTACTATGAAGTCTAGTTTTGTCCTTCACTTTTGTGAAGATTTGCTCTGCTACAAATGCTAGTGCTGTCATATTATGTCACATGGCATCATGGTGCAAGATTTTTTCAGACACTGTTTTATTTATTCATTTGTTCCTCATTAAAGAAATTTTTGTTGAGTTTTATTTTAAATGTTCACTTATGTGTAGAACAGATATGACGGCTTGCGATATGAAATTCAGACATCATTTGCTATCTAAATACTTGGATTTACGTAAAGTGGATTTGTGAAGTTTTTCTGAAGAAATTAATTGCCTATCTCAAAGGATTAATTAAGATCAGTCCTTATTAAAGACCTTTTAACTGATAGCAATTCAGATTAAATTTTAAAAAATTAGATACAATTGGAGTAGATTTAGTTGTGTGTAATGCAAGCCTGTGAAAACACAGAAGAAAGTAGAATGTCCTAAAATTGAAAGTAATTCCTATGCTCATTAACACTGTAAGTACAAAATTAAAAATATGGCTTAATATATTAAATACCAAATTATAAAAATGGTAAAAATTTACCATTTTATTCAATTCAACTTGATAAATTAACAGTTAAAAGCATTTCAGTTTTTGTAGAAAAGACTATCACATGTAGCAATAAAAATTTGATGCTAGTCAGCTTAAAATAAATAATTCTTCACTTTGCAGGGATGACATGGGGGGCAGAAATTTATTTCAAATAAGAAAAACAAATAATGCCATCTTAAAAATGAGAAATTAGTATAAATATTTAATAATAAGCCAAATAAGTATTTATAGTTTTATTTCATATATGTATACATTTCATTCTAATAAAATGATAATCTTCAACTATTAAATTGCAAAATATATAACTTTTTAAGAAAAAAAATTAATATAGTTTATGTACAGGATTTAAAATTATGAATTATATGTAGTCTATTAAACCTAAAACACTGGTGACCATTGATTTTAGAATGAGCATTGATCTACATGCACAGCTAAAATTCACCGGTGAACTTGTACTTCAAATTTGTTTTAATAAAAATATTTATTTTATGTAAAAACTACAAAGAATAGTTCTTGTGATGTACAGGAGTTCTCCTTTTTTTTCTATTCCTTGATAAATTTGCAGAAACCTTTTTTAGTTATATATTATACCTAAAGTATATGGTTATTAAATAATGACTGATGTTACAAAACATTTTATTTTGATTTTGCACATATTTTCTTACCTCCTTCAATATACACCCCTCCTCTATCACTACAATGCTCCACGAAAATCTTCCATTGTTCAAAACAGCCTTTTTCAATCAGGTGCTTCAGGACACATGCCACTTTCTCTTTCACAACTTCAACTGATTCAAATCTTATTCCTTTTAATGCAAACTTCACCTTAGGAAACACATAAAAACCGCATGGCGCAAGATCCAGTGAATACGGCAGAAGGTCTAACACTGGGATGCTGTACTTGGCTGGAAACTCTTGACAGACAGTGCGGAATGAGCCATCGCATTGTCTTTGGAAATAACTCATGATTTGTCTTTCCACATTTGCCCCCCCCCCCTTATTCTTTCACAGAGTTCTGCAAGAATATGAAGGTAGTAATGTTGATTAATAGTTTGACCTTCTGGAACTACAGGGAAGGTACACAATCTCGTAAAGATCAGGGGAAAAAAAACAATCATCATTGCTTTGAATTTTGAGTGCTCATTTGTGCTTTTTTGGCTCTTGTTGAAGATTCTCGTCGCCTCCTTTCATGATTATAAGTAAAAAAAACACTATGATTCGTCACATGTTATCCTTTCCTTTTAAGCTTAGGTTATTTTCAGTGGTGTTCAAAGTGTCAGTACAAGCATTTTTGGGGTCCATGTGTGTGAGAATTTTAGGCACCATTTTGGCACACACTTTTTGCATGGTAAAATTGTTAAGTGAAATATTTTGTATGGATGCTTTGTCAATTTGTACAGTCTTGGCAATTGCATGACTACTTAACCGGTGGTCAGATCAAACTAAATGACTGATTTTTCGATATTGTCATCCGTTTTTGACATGGAAAGGCGACCTGGATGTGAATCATCTTAGATGTCTTCTCAGCTATCTCGAAAATGCTTAATCTGCTCAAAAATACATGATAAACATTCTTTGCCATGCACTTTTGATAAATTATAAGTTTCAGTAGCAGTTTTTCCAAGTTCAATGGAAAATTTCACTAAAAATAAATTTTGTGAAAAAAGGCTACATATATATGGATTTGTTTACAGAAGTGAGAGGCACTACATTTGAAAGAGAAGGTTTCATGTTAAACAGCATACTTACTTCTGTAACAGTTTCAGTCTCTCTCTGCTACAAACAATCTTTCTGCATCTCTTGATTTATGTTGAAAAGAGCCATAAAGTTTGAGTAGAAATGTTTGTATGTTTTATTTCTGTACTGTTTAAAGAGTGTTTTGTAACAACATGGGGAAGATGTACATTAAGAATTTTAATTGTTTCAGTAAATATTCATGTACCTTATACTCCATCTTTTTTTATTTCAGAATATAAAAATAAGAACCTTTATTTCTAAATGAACTTTTTACTAATCTATAAATGCATGACTAATCAAATATTGATGAGATAAATTGGAAAGATGGAATTGTTGGTTTGTGATTTAACAGATAAAATGTATTTAAATCTAAGTTAAGTGAATCATCATCTGTGATAATTGATAATGTAATGTACTTATATTTTGTATGATCTTTTGATAAAAACTAGTTATCTGTTTTGAGTTATGTTGCGAGTTATCATTTGTAATAGTATTTTAGTTTTATATAATGTGAATTATTTACTCTTAATTTTTAGGTTATTTAAGTTGATAAATTTTTATTTGTACCAATGAAAACTACAATTTTTTCTTTTAATGCTTAATTTTTTTTCTGTATTTTGTTGAAATTAGTTTAAATCTTAGATTTAGTATCTTTTATATACTTAGTCACATATTCCTTTATTTTTTAAACTCTCAAGAAGCTCAAAACTCTGTTTTCTGTTACATTTGGGTAGCAGATAATTGATAATTTTCACTTATGACATATGTATGATTTCATTGAAATATAATTTTTATAAATTTGCTATGCTGAAATTTTTTATTACATGCGTCCAAGTTCATTCCATGTCTAAAAAAAGGTCAAATACAAAAAGTTTGGGAGGAAAGAGAATTTCATATTAAAGCACATCTCTAGTTTGCCAATTTTTTGTGTATCTATGGGCAAAAATTAGAAGAAAAAAAATTATTTGATAATTGTTTATGAATGAAAAAATTTCTGGTGACCAGGAATGTCCTTATGAAGGTGTAATTAATTATATAAATAAATTTAAACATTTAAATCAATCAGTATAATTAATTTTTTTATGCGAGTAGAACAAAGGAACATTCATTAATATCTAAGCAGACTATAGGTGAGATATTTTGCATATCTTTTTGGGGTGAACATGGATTATTTTGCTTATAATTTTAAAAAGTATTCATAAATTAATTTAATCTTAAGTTATTTCAAGAAATTCCTTTTATGTGCATTTCTGATTTAAAAGTAATAATTCTTGAATATTGCTGAATATTTGTTATTTGTAACTCTGGATAATATTTTATAGTTATTTAAAGATTTAGATTCTGTTCGTATCTTAAATGTACCCTATATTTTAACTTTTGAAGCATTTCCATTTCAAGCTTTTAAAGCAGTGTTTTTTAATAACTTTGTATACATTCTTTTACAATGAAAATCAAAATTTCCAATTATTTTAATTCTAAAAAGTAAAGTTATCATGATTCCTATTATACTTTTTATGATATTTGTGAAAATTTCATTTAAAATGGTTTTATAACTTATTCTGAACAGAAAAATTTCTACTTTCTATTCTTTGAAATGTTCTTAGAGCTATATAAAACTAAAGTTTATCAAAAATTGTTTAAGTAAAATATTATATATTTATTGTAAATTGTTTTGAACTTTAAATCTTGAGTTTAACAATTTGCATTAAATATTTATATATTTCTTTTTCTCACTAGGATTGGTAACGAATGCTAGTTTTCCTGTGTAAGTATTTGTTGTGATAATAATTAGTGTAAGTAAAAATCCATTATTTCAAGATGAAAAAAAAATTTTTTTTGTGAGTGAAAATTTTTTCAACTTATATTTAATGTTTCTTATGTAACATATTAAAATTAGCGTAATATGTCAATATTGTAAGTGAAGTAATTTGCAATAGTTAAACTTGTTACTTTACTGTCTGGTTTTGTATGAATGTAATGTGTTAATAATGTTATTCTTAAATATTTTTGCTTCTTATAAAGTTTGTTCTAATTTTAAAATTTATTTTATCTAGTATAATTGATAAATAATTCTCTTAATTTTAAATATTCTTTCAATTTATTTTAATAAATAAGTTATTACTAAAAATCTCTTTAAAAGGTAAGGGACATGATACTCAAAAATAAATTCAAAATTTTAAACTATTATTGTCAGATTTTGAATATTAAATGAAATAGGACAACTTTTCAAGTTCAGGCTTTAAATTGATATTTCAATGAAATTTACTTATAGAATTTTATTATTTATATGCAATTTTCTTATGTGGGACCTACTTTTAGACCTTATTTGTATTGTCATTTGACAAAAGTCTTTCATCAAAATTCATTGTCTATTGAGTTTCATTGACTTTGACTATTTAAACAAAATCAAAATATAAATTAATGGCAAGCATACCACTGATATTTTTTTTTATTACATCACAATTATCTTAAAAGTTGTTATAAAAGTAATCTTTTCTGAATGTAAAATATTACTTTATGATATAAAATACCTACACAAGCATAAATAAAAAGAAATTTAAAATATTAATAAGCCTGTAATGTCTAATAATGATGTAATCAGTTTATTCTGTGGTAATTATTTTCTAAGGAGATATTGAATGAAACAGATTATAAACTTTTTGATTCGATAGTTATTGCTTTTATTAAAACATTTTTCTGGTTTGTCATCAAATTTTCGATCGTTAATTTAACCAACTTCCCATAAAGCTAAAGCTTTGAAATTTTGGGAATCGTTCGTACTCGCCTAACAATGCAATATTTAGACATTTGCGACAAGTTTTAACTCGTATTTCAATAATTTTAATAAGTCAAAATATCTCTTCTCACAAAGGGGAGGTACTATCTCCGAGATAGTAAGGGTTGCTGACTTTTAGTCCGTAATCATTCGCAAGAAAGAAAGTTTCCAATATTTGGCGTCATATCAAAATAATTTTTTCTGAATTCTGGTTCCCAGTTTTAATAAAATGACTTTCAAATGCCTGTTTTGATTTTATATTATGAATTTTTTAATACGTTCACAAATGTGTCTTTTTAAGTAAATTTTAAAGTTAAAAATTATGTTTCCTAGAATTTGATGTACAGCATTTCTTAAGTACTAAGAAAGTAGAACTTAAATGATTGGCATGTTGACTCTTAAATCATGAATTAGTAAAAATTATTAGATGCATAACTTTTATTTGCTCCATTCGTAATTTTTTAGTAAAGTTCGTTTGTGTTTTGTCCACGTTTTTGGGTCTAGAAGAGTATGACGTGTAATACATGTAGATTTATCTACACTTAGCCAATCATTTTCAAATCAGCCTCACCTCACCTCCACGCTGTTAGATCTGGTAATCCAAAAATATTTGGAAACTTAAGAAGGAAAGGCTTATATGTGCTGTATAAATTTTCAGTAAAAAATGTTCAATAAATGATTGATTAAATTGAAATTATAATTAAATTTTTTATGTGTTTCTCACGTGTTTGTTTTGAATTTAATGTATAATAATTAATATACTTTGTCATTATATAAAAACGTTGGTTTTTATCTCGAATTATTTTAAATTTCATATGCATCCATCTCGCAATAAAACTAGTTTCGAAACATAATTGCTTAACTTTAAACCTTTTAAAACGAAAATGTTTGTGTCTGTACATATATTATTTTTTTTTTCTTCATGTTTTCAATATTCATAAATGTTATTAGAATAGATGAATATTAGATGCCTTTTAATATCTGAAAATTGAATTCCATTAATACAGTGGTGGTCAAAATTGTGAACACTTTTGGAAATTTTAATGTTTTTTAACTTTATTCTTATTGAAAATGTTATGTTTCACAAAATCCAAAGTCTTATATATCATTTTAAAGAGAATTTATTTTTGAATTCAAAATACAAAATTAAAATATTTGCAATACAAAAGAAGTTATGCATATTTTAATCTAAAAAACAAACACTGTCATTAAGTGGTTAGTAATGCCTAACTTTCCTGGCCTATCACTGCTCTTGTTCTGGGAACTAATCAAATATTAGTAACTGTTAGGAACTGACATCATGTTTATAGTTGAAACAAGTCATTGTGCTTTGTTCTGTATAAGGAAGATGTTTCTCATGTAATCAAATGATTGTAAAAAATTTTAATATTGAGTCAAGAAGCTTTGGTTTTGCTTTTATTAATGTCTTACCAGAAGCAACACGATGGCTATTATTAGTCAAGAAGCAATGACATGAAATAAAATAGTAGATTGGACACGTAGAAATAGATGCAGGATTGTGTTATGAGAAAGTGATCTATCCTATGCTTAAATTGCTAGATTAGTGGGTGATTTAGTGACTACATCGGGAGTTCAAAAATTTGTTTATGATATCAGGAGACAAATTCAATAAAAAACAAGGCAGGAAAATGCCGAAAAAGGTGCACCACATCTGTTGATGACAAAATGAATAAAAAGACTGTCTCCAAGATTGAAGAATGTCATCAATGACCATCAGAAGTGATTTGAATGATGCTGGTGTTTTTGTCAGTTCAAGAACAATCAAGAGAAGATTAACAGATGTTGGTAGAATTCCATGAAAAAAGCCTTATTTAAATTTACAGCAACACAAAAAATGATTACAGTGGTTAAAGAACGCATTAATTGGACAAATGATCAGTGGTCACAAGTTATACGGAGCTGTGAAACTAAGATATGATTATTTGGTAGTGATGGGTGAAAATATGTAAGAAGTAGAATAGGAAAAAAGCTACATCTTGACTGCATTCAGGCAACTGTGAAGAACCCACTTAGTGTTATCATTTGGTCATGTATGTGAGTAGGTGTTATTGGTCACCTTCATTTCATCGATGGGACACTGTATGCCAGAAAATACATTGACACTATTCTAGAACCGAAACTTCTATCTTTCATCATGGATCTCTTTCCCAACAATGCTTCATTTATTTTTTAGTAGGATTCTGCTTCCTGCCATACAGCAAAATTATTGAAAGAGTGGTTTTGTACAAAAAGCAGTAAATTGTTGTCCTGGTCAGGAAACAGTCCTGACCTCAATCCTGTCGAAAATTTGTGACACTGTTTGAAAACTCTTGTCCAAAGGAAACACTCATCAATTAAAAGGGAACTAAATGAGGCTATAATTGTTCCCAGGCATCATGTAATAACGAAAGACAAAACTATTGTCAGCTCAACAAAACATCGATGTGAAGCTGTTATAAAAAATAAAGGCTTTCCTACTAAGTACTGATAACTCACTGCAATAATCAGTATCTAATGTATGTCGATAATCATTGCTGCTCAATTCTTTTTGTATTACAAATTTTGTTTTTAATTCAGTATTAAATATGCTTTAAAATGATAAAAATGACTTTGCATTATCTGAAACATAACGTTTTTGATACACATACAAAGTTCAAAAACATAAAATTTTCCAAAAGTGTCCACAATTTTGGCCATCATTGTACAATCTACTAAACCATTAAGTGTTGGGGTGAGTAAACAGGGATTGCTGTATAATTTAAATAGAATTTGGGATAACAGATTCTCTAAAGACTGGTGAGCTTAATCTAATAGGGATTGAAATGTTTTGTATTTAGTTAAAGAAAAAATAGTGAGATGGTTGTAATGAAAATCATAACTTTGAAGAAAAATGTATCAATTAGAATATAAGTATCTGATAGAATTTTGTTCATATTTTTGATAAATGATAGTTGTTTGAGTTATGTGATGAATATCGATATAATTTTGGAGGTTTTTTTTTTTATTTAAAAATAAAAGTGTTCCCTTTTTGTTTCTAAAGTTAAGATAGCCATAATACGACATTAAGAACAATGATGATAGTATTTGGAATCATAATTCAAAATGTCTTTCTCTTTTTAGATTCCTAAATCTTCACAGTAACCCAGGTGATTATGCTTGGGGAAGAGGAGGGTGGAATGCTATTATAACTCAAGTATGTGTATTCTTATTCATTATATTTTTTGTTCGAATGCTTAAGTCTTGAAAATGCTAAGTTGATTTTTTTTTTTTTTTTTTTTTTTGTATCAAAAATGAAAAATTTATGTGGAAGCTTTCTGTGACAGTTGGGAGTAAATTTTAAATAGCTTTCAATGTGTCAAATTTTACTTGAAATGAGGTTTTGTATTAATTTTATAATTGTGGGTTTTTTTATTGGGTTCCTGATTTAATTATTAATCAAAAATAAACTTGAATTTATTTAAATTTCAAAGTATAGTATCTGTTTTTATTTTATCTGGTGGTGTCAATGTTTTTGGAATTTTATGTTTATTTTAGTCAACCTTTTAAAGTGACTTTTTATATTTCAGTTAATTAATCAATTAGATGGCACGGGTCCTCCTCCTTTACCAAAAGAAAAGATAGATGAGATTCCCACTGTGAATATATGTCAAGAACAAGTTGGTTAGTTTCCGATTCAAAATGTTACTTATACTTGAATCATTTAAAAAAGATATGAATGGAAAATAGTTGAGCAATTAATAGCTTCGTGAGTTTATTTTATTTCAGAAATCAAATTTAGATGCATTTTTAAAATTTTATGGCAATGTTTCATGTAAATTTTTTAAATTTCTTCTACATTTTAACATTTTTCATTGTAAACGAGCAAAAGCCCTGTCCTAAGTTGACACCTTCAGCCTAAATGCATAGTATCCTTATTCATGAAAAATATAACATAAAATTTCTATTTACTAATTAAATGCTTAGCTTTGATATTTGCTTTTAACAAAAGAATAATATCAATCAAATGTTGCTGAATCTGGTTGATAGAAATAATATCTCCAGTTAGAAACTATTATTTACATTGGAATTGATATTTAGGACTATAAATACAGTTAATCTGTATCCATATATTTAAGTTATTTCATTAATATTTGGATCTGAAAAAGCAACCAGGAAACGTACTCTTAATTTTACAACAAAATCCTC
Organism: Nephila pilipes; assembly: GCA_019974015.1. Taxonomy (NCBI): domain Eukaryota; kingdom Metazoa; phylum Arthropoda; class Arachnida; order Araneae; family Nephilidae; genus Nephila; species Nephila pilipes. Next base: position 459,104 of record BMAW01052727.1, on the reverse strand, counting down.
CTAAAATCCATTCACTCTAATTTCTTATTGTCAGTTGTTGTTCTCCTAAAAGACCCTAATAAAACAATTGCTTAGATAAGGGAGCATTACAAAACGGTGATCAGTAATATGGTTTTATGTAAAGTATATTTTCCGTTCCTTTTATTTTGATTTTTATCAAGTGTGTTCATTACTCTTTATAATGTGACTTGTATTATTAATTTCACCCATAGAAGGATAATTCATTAATCTTGCATAATTAAAAATGATATTGCACCTTTTACGAATGATAGTTATTAAGTTTATTCATCTCTAGATAACTCTCTTTGCTTGGAAATAAAAATGCACTTAATATTGGTTTTCGTTGAATGTTTTTCATAAAAATAAAATACTGATAACTTTTTTGTTTTAAATATTAATAAGAGAGTTTATATGGTTCCATCTCTCAAGCCTATGGAATAACAAAATATGTAATGTATGTGTATTTGTGGTACATACAAAAATCATTTTTTTTTATAATATTAAAGCAACATTGGAAGTTAAGTTTTATTTTTTTAGGAGTAGTAAAATTTATTAGTAGAGCTTATTATTTGTAAATGCTACATTAGAGTTTGTTGATTATAAAATTTCACTAATAACATATGAAATTGTTAGAATTTGAAAAAAGAATTGAAATTATACTTTTTATTTCAACATAGTATAAACTATCTATAAAGTTATATATATGTATCTGTTTTTCAGAATTTCAGGTATTTCAAGTTCAACTTCTATTATTTATGTGGCTTTTTTAATTTTTCTCTTTATAAAAATTCTTGTGTAATAAAATAACTGTTTCCATGTATTTCTCTATTTTGTGTATCTATGCTCAATGTAGTGGCATTTCCACCTGTTTTTGAAATTTAATCTCTGAAATCCTGATTTTCATATGAACATTTTGGGATTTAATATGCTTCCTGTGTAATATTAATCATCTAACTGAATTTTGAAGATTTTTTTTTTCTATTAATTACGTTAAAAAGGCATATAATGAATGCTTCTAGGGGGGAGGATACATAAAGTAGTGGAAAAGGTTGCTTGATCCTTTTGGATCTTGATCCCAACTCTGTCTAGAAAAAAAATTGATGTAATACTGAACTTAGTAATCTACACTTACTCATGAGTAGTTTTAGATCACAAGAGATGTTTAAAATTACTTGAAGGTGAAGCAGTATCATAAAAGTTACTTGATAAATTGCAGTTAAGGGAATTATAGTGTAAGAATTATTGTCATGATAGAGAAATCTTGTTGCTTAGTATTTAGTTAATTTTGTAAGGAGCTCAAACACTATTAAAGTCTGTTAAAGAGTAAACAGAGATATATCCATTTAGAGGAAGTTAAACAAAATTAAGTTGGAAGTTAAAATTAAAATCAAATTGGAGTTTTAAAATTGTAGAATGGCAAATTTTTTTTGCCCAGCAGTTGTCTTGGCGGAGGTGGGGTGTTGTATTAACCAGATACAGTTAGCAGCTGACTTTAGTCTGAGTTTGATGAAATGTAGGAAGGATTGGAACAGAGTAGTTTGCTCATCTTGGTTAGGCTGAGATTGTATTATCGTATTGGCTGATAGGAGAGGTTTCTACCTGCCAGAGGCATTGTAATGGACTTGGAAAGAAATTCAGAAGAGGTTGGATATTAAACCTTTGTGGAATTAATCCAGTAAAATATTTCACAGGGCCTGTATAGTTGGACATTATTTTTGCACGGGGCATACTTTTTTATATTTTGTAGGGTTGTAGTAATTAAATTCTTCAATAAAATAGATAAAGTTTTAAAAGTATTTTATTGATTTTCTAAATTTGAATTTCTCATATATCAGTCTTTTTTAAAAAAAAAAAAGTCTTAATTTGACATTTTGTGACTTATCTATTAGTTCCAAAGTGGTGTTTTCAGCATGGTCCCAGATTGGACAAGTGTAGGTCAGGAATTGATCAGAGTACAGGAAAGCCAAGTTTTCTAAGTTATTTTTATTTGCTAGATAGTTGAGAGGAATATGTTTGTTTTCTATCCTGTGGATGTATGGATGTCATTTAATGTAAACTGGTTTTGGAGAGAATGGGCTAGTGTTTCAACTTTGTCTGTGTCGCTCAGTGTGGTTCTAGATTAGCCTTTCAAGTCGGGTACCTAGGATCTTTTTTTTTTTCTAAACACCTTAGCCATTCCCCGAAGGGAACTACTTTCAGATTAGGTTCTAGATTAGCCTCTCATGTCAAATACCTAAGATCTTTTTTTCTAAACACCTTAGCCATTGCCCATAGGGAACTACTTTTGTTTCTAAGTTTTCAAGAGTATCTTCCCATTCTTCTTTTTATGCATTCATTTTGAAATCCGTTAATTTTTTCTAAGATAGAGAAATGTGTAAATTGCCATTCTTTTTTGCCTTATTTTACTCTTTAAAAAGTTGCCTTAGTTCTCTGTTGATGTAGGATTGTATATATGCTTTTTTGAAGAACTATTATATGTTATTGTTTTCGAAAAATACTCCTAGAAAAAAAATTGCATTGTTCCTCTTCCGAAAGCACACGATGGAGAGGAATCAAGAATTATGTCGCGAAACTCGCACTAAAATCATTACAGCTATTTTTTTGAAAAAGTATTTTCATATTAGTTATGAGGTTGGGTAAAAGTAAAATATATGTATTACCTAAACCTTAATTTTTTTTTTTTTGCTTTGGTAATATGTACATAAGTTCTATTGTGGTTCTTGTTTTAAAGAAATAAATTATTTCATGTTTTTTCTCTCCAAATTTGCCTATTCTCCAAGCTTTTGGAAAGACATTGCATTTGTTGGAATTGGACTTGACAGAAATTCAATGTTATGCTCATTGTATTATCTAGAATCTCATGAAAATTCTTTAACTATTCCTATACTGAGGATTGATAATTTAATAAAGAATTGTGTGCATAAATGTAAATTAGACTTAGCATGGGTTAATCAGATTAGTTTATCTTTGTTTTATCACCGTAACTTATTTGCTTTTTTAAGTAAAATCTGCCTTTTATACCATATTTGAAATTTTAATCTATCATCTTTTTTTACCACTTTGTATTTCTTTTATATATATATTTAATTAGTATAGTATTTAACGATTTTAAGAAATGTTTGGCATAGCATAGCTGGCTTTATCTCTTGTACCATAAAATTGAACAGTCACTCACACTATCTTTATTTTATTTCCCCCCTATATCCAAAAGATTTTTAAAAAATAATTTATATATTAGTTACTTATGTGTATTTATTGTATATTGTGCATGTATGTGTTTTAAAGTGGTAGGTAAGAATAAAACTACATAAAATGTCTAATAATGCATGTCTGGAGACAATCAAGAAAAGCTAAAAAGATAGGTGACAAAAACTATAAAATTATCCTTATTAATAATTTTTTTTTTAATCAGTTGGAAATTGAGGACATGAAGTGAACTACTTGCTAATTATTTTCAAATATAGAATGAACCAAAAGTAAACAAAAATCCTGTATACATATAGTTAAAGTATTTTAGTAGTGTAACTTAATAATTGAATTCAGATAAGCGTTAAAAGATAATATGGAGATCCCATAAAATAATGAAATGAAATGTTTAATTAAAATTGCAATAGAAGGAATGAAGAAAAAAAATTTGAGTGTCAAGGAGAGAGATCCCATCTGTAATCAATGAAAATTTAAAAAGAACAATCCAAAAATTAATCAACCAGATTAAACATACAAGAGGCACCATGTATTGTAACAACAAAGCACAAATCTAATGCTTACAAATTAAGATATTCTCGCACAAGCGGATACCAGAAATGTAGCAATGTCCTCTATTAGAAAGAAAAAAATACTACAGCAGAAGAATTTAAAGACATTAAAACTAAAGTAAAAAATTATAAAAATAGGAAAAGGAAAGATAAAAAAAAAAATTTATAATTAAATTTAAAAGGAGAATTATTAAATTTTGTAACCAATATAATTTAAATTATTCAAATAAAATTTTTAAGAAATTCTTGCAAATCAATTTTTTAAAACTTATCGAAATTTATGTAAATATCTTGTATTTTAATTACAATTCTAATATTACATAAAATTTGATTATAAATTATATTCCTTTAAAAATTCAAACTTTCAAATAAGAGAACTTTACAATTTTCAAAGGAAAAAAGGTTTCTTTTGGTCTTATTTTACTAGAAATTTTATTTTCTATTCTTTTTTTAAAATATATATATAAGTATGTTGCTTCATGTATATTAGCATTAGTTTCCAATAAAGTTAAATATTCTGCATAAAAAAAGATCTGAAATGCTTAACTACATTATTATTAATTTGAAAGAATAAAACATCAGTGTATCTAAATGTTCTAAAAGTATTATGTTAAAAAAATTATCAAAAAATATGAAACATTGGCTACTCAGTTACTTACAGGATTGATTATCTTGTGGTATTCCTTTAATCTGTTTATAAATCCCATTAAAAATATGTATTTTCCTTTCAAGACAAACATAACTTAGTAATTAAATTTTTCATATGCAGCATCCTTATTACTGTTATTTTTCAGAAAATTTCTTTTTAAATAATAAAATATGTGTGTCAATAGAATTAAAAGGATCTTCAAAATCATAGCTAGAAATAAGATATATATAAAGCTGTTTATTTTTTTATATATATATTTGACTATATCAGCATTGTTTTTGTAATTTTCAACTTGTCTATAACGTTTTGCATAATTTTTTACCAGCAAGAATGATGCATGTATTCGAAACGTTTGTTACTGTTCTAAATTTAGTATAATTTTTACAAAATTTTAGTGTCAAAAAATATGTAATTTAACATTATTAATATTAGCTCTAATTTTTCTTATAAAATGCATTTGGATTCTAATAGAAATTTCTTTCTGGCTATTGCTCTCAACTCTAATGCAATTATTTTTTGAGATGCTTATTAGTTAGATTTTTTTGCATGTAATAGCATTATTACCAGATACTTTGTCTATTGAGTGATAATAAATCTGTTCTGGAGATTAATAATAGCATAGTTAATTGCTAATTTAGAAATAAATAGTTAAGCTAATTTGTTCTTTAATATAAAAAAAATATTTGGAAATGTTTAAGTTTGAATTTTGTTCAATGACTCGTAATAATCTCGGTACTTTTTATCCTGGACACTATCTAAATTACCTGCAATCACATGTTGATAATCTTTATTGATGTTCTTTTTGTTGTAACCGTTACACATACATATAGTATTTTTTAAATTAAAATTATTTTTGTAATAATAAAGATTGACTTATTTTTGAAAATTATATTTAAAAAATTTTAAATGTTGAGATTTTTCATAAATTCACATTCTTTCATATTTTATTTCTGAAACAAATAGTTATATCCTTAATTAAATGAATATGTATATTCTCAAGTTTATTAACATGTAATAAGTTATCTCTGAATTTCTTTTTTTAATACAAATTTTAAAAAAGTGCTTAATACTTTTAATATTAAAATCTTTCTCAAAATTATCATTATCAACTTTAACTGTCAAGTTATTTTGATGATTTGGGTACATAAATTGTCAATTTTTTTATTGTAAAAATCATGTTCTGTACAAAATAAAATATACTTAGTAGTTAAAAATTGATATTTTAAATTACATGCATAAAAATGTTAAGGTTTTGTAGCTACTGCATATTCGTTTGAAGTGGCTGCCACTCAGGACGACAATGGTAAAATTCGCTTCTAGTGGAGTATTATTTTCTAAAAATTAAAAAAAAATAATTTTAATCATTTTCTAAAAAAAATAGAAATAAAAATGAATACCTATTATTAGTAGTTCAGTATATCAGTTTTGTGTGGTATAACTAGAAACACTTTACCAAGCATAAACCAACTCCACATTCAGTACACCAGAATCGTGTTTCCTTCCTTATCCCATTTCCCATTTTCATCCTTTTTAGAACTACAAAATTTGCTGTATCTTGTAGGCTTGTAGGAGTAGTAGGAATATGGGATATGAAGTGTCTTTCAGTGAGACAAGCAGTGTTATCTATTGTAGGCGGTCTGCCAAGATTCTTTTGTCCAGAAGCTGCATCATCATATTTATGTAAAAGATCTACAACTTGTTTTCGAAATTCTAAAAATGTTATACATTTCCCAACTACATTTTTATAGAGCAAAAATCAGTTCCAGAATACCTTGTCTAATAAATGTAAAAATATCTTTTTATATTTTTTCTAATGTTTTCGGATTGTTGGATGATTGGACATATCTTGATCACAGCGATCTACACCACTCAGATTGTAGTTGGAAACAATCTTTGGCTTGAGTACATCTTCATTTTTTTTTTTTTTTTTTTTTGAGGCTAGTCATGGAAGTATCATGAATACTGCTCATCAAATATACGCATCCTTCTTATCTTTGCACCTTATAGCCAAAATCTTACCTCTTTGGAAAAGCTATGATTTGACCTTTTTGTAATATTCTTTTAGCAAATTCTGTTGGTAAATCTAATCTGCTTAAACGATTTACGGGCATTACTTTTGAGTAAACTGGAGTGTGCAAAACTCTTTGATGAGACCACTGCATAGTCTGATTTGGTTTCCGGACAATAATTTGAAGAATTATTAGCCCAAAGAATAGTTTCATTTCTCTGTCATTTGTAAGGATCCATTTTTTTTTTTTACTGTGGGAGCACCTTGATATCTGCCCAATCTCCTCTTCTTTCTTGTTCTGTATAGTTCATTTTTTTTGACGATACCCATTAGATTTGAATCCAGACACATTTCCAATATATTTAAAGGAGTGCAGTTTATGTTTACAAGAAAAGTTACATCTGGAGTACCTGTCAAAGGGAATTGGCCAGAAGTAATTATTTCACACCATTCTCTCGCATATCCTATATCATCATCACCACTATCGGCTGATTCACTGCTACTTTCAATGTCACTCTCCTCAGTTTCACTTGCGTCACCAGTATCGATGCCTTAAAAATCTTCATCTTCTGTAGAAAAATCTAAATCATTAAAATTTTTCAAAGAATTGGACACCATTTTGCAATAAAAAAAAATGCAAAGCACGTTGAGCACAAGCCTCTATCCTTTGAAACTTTCTGTTTATTGCTGTCATCTATTGAATTGAGTGCTAATTATCTTTTCCCGAGATAAATTCGGGTTTGACTAAAAGATGAAGTTGAAACAAACATCTCCCGATATATATTCGGGTACAACAATACAATGCACTAAAAAAAAAAAAAAATTACCCCCGAGTAATACTTGGGTGTGACATTTTGGAGCACCAGTGCTGTGCCGGAGATTATCTTGGGTATGATAGGGAAAAGGTTAAGCTCAATAATTTTTTTTCTTAATACCTTGTTCATAATTTTTTCTTATCTTTACTCCCCTATTTTTTCTCTTACCTTTGCTACCCCCCCTTTTTTTTGTCTTAAACATGCTATCAGCTTGACATTTTTTTTAAAATTAAAGTATATAAAATTTATAGGTATAATAATCAATAAATTAGTTCTCCCACCTCAATCTATTTTAATGAGTTTTCTGTTACTCACATTGTATGTCTGAGTCAAATCTTTTAAAGCTTATTTCTCATATTTTAAAGCACTCAGTTGAGCTGAAATTTTCTATACAAGATTGTTTTGGATGACAGTATAATTTATTATAATTAATAAAAAGTAATTGATTAAAACTAATTATTTAAAGAATTATATTTTATGCCCAAATTGTGAAGGTGAAGGGTTCATTGCTTCAATTCAATATTTTTTTTTTTTTTGTCAAACTTTTTTAAAAAATTCTGTTGTTAATATATATATAGAGAGAGAAAAAATTGATAGTGAAATATAGTATTGGTGTGTGTGTAATTTTGGATCTCTCATTTTTAACTTTTTTTTACTTCAAGTACTAGGATGTTATTACTGTGTAGAATCTACCTATTCCTGAATAATCTTTATTTCCAATATGTGCATCTTTCATTTAATATTGATCTAATATTTATTTTGATCTTCAATATTCTCTAGAAAATTTGGGGGAAGTACTACAAAAAGTTGAAGTTGTAAGATGATGGCTTATGTTTATTTTGGAATTAAATTAATATGACAATATATGACAGTAAGAGCTTGGACTAAATTGAAGGAAGGAAAATTATTTTATGAATTGTACTGGATAAAAAGACAACTAGAATATTTTACCTTTGATCAGAATTCATGATAATATATACTGTATTTTTAATATAGAATTATTTGTCTAGAAAATATGAAGTTGAATGCAATCTGTATCTTTTTGGGATTTTTATTTTAAAAGGAGAAGCAAAATAGAAATTTGTTTCGAAAACAGATTCCATTGGATATTTAGTTTGTTTGAAAGTTTTTCTAATTTCAAACTTGATTCATAATTACTGAGTAACATTAAAATCTGCTTTCTTGGTCCCAAGATTTTATAGATCTGTTATATTTGATTCACAGTTGTTGAATAACATTAAAATCTATTACATTCATCCAAGACTTTTGATCTATTATACTGTTCTATGTGTTATTAGAATAAATATTTCCTCAAAATTTTAGTTAGCAATTTTTGCATTTTGAAACAAAAATCATATATAAATTAACTATAAGCTATTCAATCCTAATGTAATCAATTACTTTTTTATTACTATATATAGCATATTGTATCATTTAATACTATATATCTATAATTGCATATTTTTATAGCATTTCATTTTAATTTATAGATAAAAATCTGCAATGTACTGTGTGTATGGAAGACTTCGAACAAGGAGAACCTGTTCGAAGATTAGCCTGTGAACACCATTTCCACAATGGCTGTATTATTCCATGGCTAGAATTGGTAAGGTGTTGCTTGTTGATTCTGATGCATTTTTGCTACAAATACACTTTTATTTTAATTAAAATACTGAATATATTAAAATGCACTAAGTTAAAAGGAAGCTTTTATTTTATCCAGTTCTTGTTAACAATTTTAATTTTGTAAAATTGTAGTGTTATCATTATTAATTAAAATTTTGTACATCTGTTGAAACTTATTAATATTTTAGAAAGCTATTTATTTTTTTGAACAAAAAATAATTCTCAAAATTTTGTCAAGAAATTATATAGCATATGCAAAGGACGGTAATATTCAAATTTTCGCTCTTGTTCTAAATAAAGTGCAGTTTAGTTTTAAGTGAAGCACAAGGCTGTCATTCATCTTATATAGGTCGTTGAATTAATATCAATGCTTTTGAAGACAATTTTTAACTCGTGCTTCGAAACATAATGTAAAAATGATCAATTGTTGAATTAAAAACGTTTCTCTATAATACATTATACATAACATTTAATTATTTGAATCTAATGGTTGTACTTTATAAGAATTTACCTATATTTAAAATTTTGATCCTAATTACTGCAAATTATAAATAATGTTTTTTGTAAACAGTCTTATTTTCTGTAAGGAAATGTGAATTTTTCAAAAATTCAGTTTGTTAAGTAACACACATTAAAAGAGTTGATCAGAAAAAGATGTATCTCTTTAAAAAAAAAATTGAGATCGTTTGGAAGATTTATTGATCTTTAAAATTATTATAAAATCAAAAATGATTATTTAATTTTGAACTTCAAGAGAATGAATGATTGTTCAAACTTGTTACTTGTCTTTAACATTAAAAATGAAATGAAAAGTTAAAAGATAGCAAAGCCATGTACCAAACTATGTCTTAATTGAAACCAGAAAAATTAGCAAATATTTTTTAAAATTTATATTTATTATAAAGATAATTTACAATGAATTTCATAATTTAAATTACTTCAAATATTTAAAGGCTTTAATTCATTTGATATTTCTTAGTAAAAATATATAAATGTTTCCCATATATATTTAAGCTTAAATTGCTGTCATAGAATGAACCTTTATTGATACGGAAATGGTAATCACTCTCTTCCTTTATTGTACTAATAATTATATTATTGTTAATTTTTAAATTAACATATAAAAAAATCTGTTCCATAAGAACTTATATAAATTTCAATCAAATTTAAGTGATAAGATAAAAAGATAAATCTGGATTGAAGTTCATTAGAAAAAAGATAAAATCATTTGAAAAAAGATAAAATCATTTATATGCTAGTAATTTGGAAATAATTAATTGTCTGTAAAATTATGTTCATAAAAATGTTGATGAAAATTAACAATACTATTTATACCAAAACCTCCCTGAAGTTTGCCTTTAATTTTGTAATTTTTTCCATTATAATGAAAATAATTTTCTCTTGTGGTGATATTAATAAGAAATTTTAATTTCTCATTCGATATATATATATATAACACATCGATCAATAACTCCCAAGACTAACCCAGAGATGGCGCTCGTAGTAAACCAGTAACCAGTTCTTTCTAGAGTACTAACCTTTGCTTGAAACGTGTCGAAATTTTAAGTCGATCGGACCAGGAAAAAGGTTTTTTGAAGTGAAGTGAAAAAGGTTTTTTCCAAGTGGGTGCCGCGATTGCTTTCGTTGGAACAAAAACAGCAACAAGTCGATGATTCAGAAAGCTGTTTATCGCTATTTACTCGCAACAAAAAAGATTTCTTGCGGAGAAAAAAAAAGAAAAGAAAATTTTGGGGGTGGGGAAACAAAAAAAAAAGATTTGGAAAAGCGTTGGAACGATTGTATCACCCTAAAAGGTGATTAACAAAAGGTGTTATGTTGATGAATAAAAAAAAAATTTGCAAAAAAAATGTTGTTTTCAATGGTAGACTCGGGAGTTATTGATCGATGTGTTATATATGTGTGTGTGGTGTTTATAATTAGGTAATTAAGTTTTATAGTCATTACAAAAAGTTTCTATTTGTTTGTTTACTTTTGTACATGTAAGCAGAATACTTTCTTCTTTAAAATACATTTACATGAAAAAAAATTGAAATTTTCCTGGATTCCAATTCAAAATCATTTGAACAATTTTGAACAATAATATTTACAGTTCCAACTAAGGTTGTATTTCTGCATTGGAAAGTTAATTATCTTATGCACATTTAATCTGATGAGGTGCCAACTCAGATGTCGCACTTGTCGCTTGACTAAGTTCAAAATTTTGGGATCTGTGGCTAATTGCCCTTGTGTTGCTTCTCTTCTAGTGTTAGTAAACAATCACTTTACATTTCCTTATATAACCTTCTTTGCAGCTACTAGAAGAATTGTTAACTTCTAATAGATATTTTTCCTTTTCTATTGGTTACAGGTGTTGCATAGGTTATCATTTCAATTCCAAATCAGTGCAGTTGTTAAAGATTTCTTTGATTAGTGGGTGATACATTCAGTTCCACCAAAATCTGTTTTCCTTGTAGAATAAGAACTAAATGAAACTAAGCCCTTACATGGTAGTGAAATTTGTTAAACTTGGTACAGGATACCTGATACTCTTTATATTAACATGTTTCTCAAAATTTTTGAATTAAATTGGTAGATTTATTAGTATATGAATCAGCTAATTTTATTTTTAAAGTGCCTAATAAATTGATCTGTTAACTGCATTACAGTCAAACCTGTTTTTGTGCAATTTTTATGGGCAATTTATAAAGTCCATCAAAATGTATAATACGTATAAAAAGCGATTTTAAAAGAAAACAACAGCTGGCCCACCAATTACAAAATACCAATTCTGAAAGGTCTTAAAAATTTCCGAATGAGCTTCAGTTTTGTATGTTTGATTATTGTGACATATACAAGTGGGCTACCAAACATTTGTCTTTGCAAAACTCACCTACTAAAATCAAAATGTCATCTCTGAAAAGAGTGCAAGGTAGCATTTTCAAGTGATTGAATTGATTTTGTACATTTTGAAATTTTCTCCTTTAACATTTTGTATATAAGCAAATAAAAGACCCGTGTTGTGACCGGAGATGACAGAATAGTCTCACTGTAGCTCATGCATGTCGTAAAATGGGTACCCAGCATCTGGGGGTATAGCCGGGCACCCTGCCCCTGGGGATTATATCAGGGGACCTCAGGGACTTGCCTTCTTCATGTAAGTATGGGCTTCACGAACCCGAGGTACCCTAGTGATCTTTCTTTCCCATGGGGTTTACTGTCTTTGGTAAACATGGGTGACGCACTCCCGGGATACCCTAGCGATCTTTCTCTATTTTCGACCCTCCTTCTTGTCAACCGCTTTTACCTTTTTTCACCTTCACGTCTAGACCACAGTTTAATCTTGTTTGGTGCAGCATAGCCATATCTGGCTCTTGTGCCAATAAACTTTACATTCACTCACTCACATAAGCAAATAAAATGTTTAAAAAGGTTCCCTTATGTAAATTACTTTTTGCCTTGTTTGGAAAAACAATTTCTAGCTACATCAGAAAAATTTGAGCCTTATTTTCTGTTTGGGACTTTTTTCTTGCAATCCCTATTTATTGCATAATTTTATTTTATTGTTTTGTAAACAATATAATTTATAGCTACTTAAGAATATCAGAATATTTTCTTTTATGTGGTCCTGTCCTCCATACAAAACAGGTTTGAATGTATACTAAACTTTTTAAAGAAAAAAGAAAGCAGCAACTAAATAGAACTGATAAATGCTCAGAAATGTTTAAAATTTTTTTTTTTTTTCTGCATGGTACATATCCTGTCTGTCAACTCTGAAAGAGTGCATTTTATTCTTAACTTATTTATTAACAGCTAATAAACTCATCCATAAATTGTAATTGATTAAATACCTATGATTTAAAAATATTGTTAAATATAGGCTGGTGAATATTTATATATAATTAAAAAAAATATATTTCTTTTTCAGCATGGTACATGTCCTATTTGTCGGAAACTGCTTAATGATGGTTCCAGCCAAGAAAATGTGTTTTCCTCTTCAAATGTGCCTGTTCCTGGTACATCCCAACAATCCAGCAGTCACAATGTTGAAATGACTGAATCAGACAATGTGTCCAGAAGAAATGACAGTTACAATCCTCATGTACCATCGGTCTACGACTTTTCCGAAGAGTTTGATTAGCTCTCAATAGCTACGATTCCTTGTACATAAATTGTAGAGAATTTGCTATAGACTGTTTCAAGGATTTTTGTCTTTTTATTTATCTCCCTGTGCCTGTTATGGCAAATATGTTAAATTATGGACTTTTTCACAGTGATCACTTGCATCCATTTGGGGAAAAAAAACAAGTCAGTGTAAATCAATGCATCCACTCAATCATTTGAATTCTTATTATATAGACTTCTGAAATTTGTTCAAGTGCTTGCTGTAGAAGAGAGTAACAATGGTTAAAAAATATATTTTGCCAAGTCTTTGTTCTTTTATTCTTCAGATTTTTTAAACAATCTTTCACCACCATGGCTTTAAGTTATCTTTAATTAGTGCCTTCATATACTCATTGGGAGAAAATAAAGGGCCGTTGAATTCTGCTGCTATCCACATGTGAAGTAAACAAGAGCTGTTTTCTTATTCACAATAAGTTCATTACTGCACATGTGTAAATTAAATTGTATTATGAACTAAAGAAAAGAATAAATTACATTACTTCTTTATGCTGTTTGGGTTGTTGGGTTTGTCATTCTTTCCCTTAAGATGCTGTTTAAAAATAAGCTATAAAATGAATGTGTTGGTGAAAGCAAAATATCTATCAATCAACAGATATGGAGATCTCAAGATTAATGTACTTTTTTTATTATTTATTTATTAATTTTATTTGTAAAGGCTGTGCCAAGAAAAGATTTATTTGAAAATTTCAAAACTTTCCAGTACTAATGGAAATATCAGAATCATAAATTTTTCTTCTCCAGTTATAAAGAACTCATTCTTGGTCTAAAAATGGGCAGGCCACAGGAGTTGAGTGAACGTAGAAGATTATGACTTGTAAAAAGATATTTTATTAATCATAAGTTAAAAATATGTGGTTTTCTTTTTTTTTTTCCCCAATTTTAAAATAAGAACTTTTTCTAAGTAATGGTTTATTCATAGATTGCTGATAAAAACTTGCAGTGTGTTCCATTGCATGAAACCTGTTTTAAACGAATACTGCATACATCAATGGTTATATAAAACTTTTCTTTGAGAAGGGCTTATATATCCCTTGTTCCTTCCAGGCAGACTTCTCTAACATATAAACTAAAATTTATTTTAATTATATAATGGAATTCATGTTGTAGTAGGCACCATTTTAGTTGCTTCTTTATTAAGGCCAGTACCTGTCACAGTATGTTTGTTTGTCTTTGCTTTTTTTTAAAAAATATTTGTTGTGTGGTGGATAGTGTTGTGAAAAAGTTGTTGGTTAATGCTATCAGTAGATGTGTTCGTGACAACTAGGATTTTATGTTTTGAAAATTTCTTACGGGTGTGAATGAAAAGAAAAACAAAAGAGTCACAAGGTATGGCAGAATAAAACATGGGTTGGTTTGGAGCTGAAATGAAGAGCTTTTATTTCATGAACCCTTTACTTATAAAGGGGAAAGCCAAAGACACTTTCCTTTATGCAAATGCATGCAAAATAATTTCTAAATGTAAAATTTGCTAATTTTGTGGCTCAAAAATTGGCTTTTGTTTATTGATGGAAGGCAAGAAAGGAAATGTAACATATATAAAATGTTTCTTGATGGATCCATATAGATAAGACTGGCTGAATTTTACATTTTGCTTTTTCTACTTAGCTATATGCCCTGTACATTTCAAGAAAATAGAGTAATATTCCTAATGCAAGTAGTGAAAATCAAATTGTAATACAATCTTAGATGTAATTTCTGTTTTGCAGTTTTTCTACTTGTCTATTGAGTTGTGCCTAGTTATTGTGTGGAAGAGAAAAGTTAGATGAAAGTGTAAGAAATGTGTTTGTGCAATTATAGTTTTGAAACAGATGTGACAATGTCCTCTGTTGGTGACTTTTGAGGTTGACTTCTGTAAGAGTTCTGAAACCTACCTCATTAGGTGACATCTTCAACATAGCAAGTACATAAAAGTATATAAATAATAATTATAATAAAAAAAAAGAGTTGCTTTGATGGAGCAGTGGAACATGTGTTATTTTGGAAAATAATAGGTACTGCAATTTTTGAGGATCTATGGAATTCAGTATTTCGATGTATCCCTCTTTAAAATTCCTTGTTGAAGAGGAACAAACTAGTAGAGGATAATTAATGAAACAAATTTATTAATTATTCATTTAACAGTTGAAATGTTATTTATTGAATTTTGTGTAGTTCTGTTCAATTTGTTTTTTCATTATCTGTTTATAGATTCATCCTCCTGATCTAGAGATAGGACATATACTGTATTCCATATATTATATACTTAAGAGAGGTGCTGCAGGTTTGTTGTTCCAGGTTATGAACTTCAAGGCTGTGATACTTGAATACAGTTATATTAAAATATTGAGGGGATTGAAATTGTGTGTGTGAATTGTAACTTGTCTCTGCTGGAACTAATTAGCAATTTGGATACTATTTTTACTATTTGATAATGATAAAAAGTTGAGAGATTTCTCGCAGAATAACTTTCTAATAAGTCATAGTTTGTGGCATAATATAGGTTGTAAGAATTTACAGTCATTTTTTTTTTTTTTTTTTTTTGTTAAATATTATTATTATATATATGAATAGGTATTTTACACTCATAACAAATGGAATAGATTTTAAGAAATGTTTGAACACAAACCAAAATCTTTCATTTTAAAATATGACTGGTAAAAAACTATTTTTTGAATGTTGAATTGGATCTTTTCTGAGTTTCTCATTTGGTGGTATCTTATGTATGAGAGAAAAATGTGTATATATTTCCTTAATTCTTGCTTGAAGGAAATAGATAAGTTTGAATAATCGTGTTTTACGTTTTGATTTTATATTGTGAAGATCTCAAAGGATGCTTAGTTTCCCATGTTCATTGGTGTTCTCTTTTGGAAACTGAATTCGCCATTTTTCTTCATGTTGATACTTTTTAAAGTGAAATTGTGCTGTTGTATAATTTAAATGAAATAAAATAATTAATTTTATTTATATTTTTATTTTATGTTTTGAAGATCTTTTTCATTTGCTTAGATTAATAACATTATATGCTCATTTAAATGCATTTTCAAAGAAAGCTGTTATTAATAAAATGTTTAAAAATAAAACAACCAAAGAAATGATCCAACATTCATGGATGAAATCTTGCTATGTTGTCTTTAAGAACTTTGTATGAAATAGTTTTTTTTTTTTTTTTTTTTTTTTTATAAAGAAAAATCTTGAAAATATTTGAATAATATGTACAGGAATTCTAATTAAATAGATACATTTAGATATGTATAAGGTTCCTATATTAGGTTTTTTGTATTGATGTGGAAATTAGAATGAGATCAACTCCCAGAGGTTTCTGGCAGGCCATTAGGCTTTGGTTGAAAACTACTAAACTCTTTGATAATATTCATTGTATAGCTTTAGTCATTTAATTTAATACAAATTAAATTAAACTAGCTATTGTCAGGTCTTTGTTGAGGGGAAAGGGTTTATTAAATCTATAATGGATAATTGTATTTTGAAAATCCATGTTTAAAAGTCTGTAATAATAACTTTAATATTTTTATTGATTATACACTTAAGGATTTAGTAAAGTAATGTATTTTTGCTAATGTGTCATTTAATGTAGAACATGGAATATATAATTTAAAATGTAATGTTTTTTGTAAAATGAAGGTTAACATTTTAATATGACTTCTGCTCAATTTGTTCAGCTTCTAAACAAATTATTTTCATCACTTTGCTTCTATTGAATTATTTTAAAATCCATCTTTGTTTAAATGTTCAAATTAGCTTGTAAGTAGCTAACATAAAAATGATGCAGAATTAAATCTCAAGTACATGTTTTTTTTTATTATTATTATTGAGTATAAAGAATAAGTATACAGAAATTATTCGATACTTGCATGTAAAGAAATTGCTAGAACTCTTAAAAAAATTATGTTGCAATTTTACTTACTGTAGTTATGGTGTCTTCTGATAAAAAATGTTGAAAAATTTTCAGCCTTTTTTCAATTAAAAATAAATTTAGTTATATTGACAATTGTGGACTTTTTTGAAAATAGGAAAATTTTTAGGTGCATTTGGCATCATAATACCATATCAAAAGATCTCAATATAATTTAAGACTTATAAAACCTGTCTACAGTAATCAACTGCTAACAGATTTGATAGTTTTCAAATTCTGAGATATTCTGTCTTCACCCTCCTTCCTTCTACAATTAAGCACTCATAACTTTAGGTCTTGCACTATTTTTAACTCTTGAAATATTTAGAGACTTGCATTTAGAAATGAAATTCGATCAATACTTTACAGGAACTGAATATATTTTTCGAGCCTTCTTGTAATAACATCGAAGATATTCAAATGTTGAAATGGAAAAGTTTAGACTAATTTGAATAAAAATTTAATTTTTTTACCTCACTTTATTTTAAGTACTATTTTTAATTAAAAAACGATAAAATAGTAGTATATCTCATTCCGTGATGTACGACCTATAATTTCATTAATAACAGATTTTTACAAATTTGGTTTTTTTTAATGAATGTTACATTAAAAAGAAATATCTACGACTTTTGTATTCGCAGTCGAGTTTTAGATTGAACCCTGGTGCCTTTAAAAACCCACCGTAAAACGAGATCGATGCACTTTAAAGCTGTCCAAGCATCAGAGCTATCGTTCTTGTTACTTGAGTGGGCCGCGGTAGCCTAGTGGTCAAAGTCGTGGACTAGCGGCCGGCGGTTTTCGTTCAGTCGTGGGTTCGATCCTTGACCGCCAAAGACCCACCGTGTAGCCGGGGCTGATGCATGTTAAATCTGTTCGGGGCCCAAATTCCTCCCGTTGGCGTGGTGTGGATGTTAGGAGAGGGGGTGCCAGCTCAGGTGTCGTCCTCGTCACTTGACCGTGGTTCAAAATTACGAGGTCCGTCGCCAATAGCCCTCGTGTTGCTACTAGTGCGACGTTAATAAAAACTAAACTAAAATCTTGTTACTTGACTTGCGCAAAGTTACGAGGTCCGTCTCCAAATTACACTCGCGTTGTTTTCAAGTGCGACTGTAATAAACAATCACGACGTCGTACCTGCTTAAAATAGCTGTATTAGAAAGAGAAAAAAAAGGAAGGATAATTCCTCTCAATTTTAAGATTTGTAATTATTGAAAGAGGGGTATTCCAAAATTCAACTTTCTGCAAATCGATTCATTCGGTGATGTAATTGCAATCGTGATGTCTAAATTAAAAATTATGGTTCTGAAGTTAATTCATAAGTTTAAGCATTGAAAACATTAAGGTATATGTAGTTTTCCTTCTTCGCTCCCCCCACCACAAATGGTTCTTATAAAATAGGCTTTAATGTTTGTCATCTTGGCAATTTTTACAATTTCTGGTAAGTTTTGAATTGTTTTTTACATTTCTCTTGCTAATAACCCTTGCAGATGGAATTTTCATTAAATTTTGGGATAATCAAAGTACCCAAAACATTTCGCTGAATCGTTGATTATAAAATCACTTTGCTCTCGTAATATGTTTCTCGTTTCTAGCAGAAATAGACATTATATATTGATCCAAGGGGGAAAAAAATTCCAGGCTTTAAAATCCGGTTAAAAGGATTTTTCTTTCCAAATACTTTCGGACCACGTTAACACGCGATTCAGTAACTCGCAAGTCTGCTTTAGAGCCTGTTTTACTATGACTTCTGATAAGCAATCCCTTCTAAACATTGCGGCATCATAATTCTTATTTTTCTTTAGGAGGGGGGGGGGAAGGAGGTGTCGTCCTCGTCATTTGACTGAGGTTGAAAATTACGAGGTCCGTCGCCAATAGCCCTCATGTTGCGACGAAAATAAAAACTAAATTAAAAACTGTTATTTTTGCTTTTTATGAAGTTCAGATTAATTTTTTGATCGGATGACGTAAAGACTTCACTACTAAACCAGGTTCAAATTTGCAATATCTCCTCAAATGCACTCGTGTTGCTTCTCAGTGCGACATTGATGAAACAATAACATTTTCCATGATTTCGTGATCTGTGAGATTAGTTGTACGTTTAACAATTTTGTATCGGTCAAATTAAGATTTATGAAATCTTTTTTTACTTGGGAAACTGATTTAAGCAACATGGATCTCGGATAAGGGTCCAACCAAGGCCAGCTGTAACATTTTTGTCGCCGTATACATGCCCGAAAAAATACGGCCTGCTAGCTTCCAACCAAAAATAGAATAATAAGAGAACGACCTTAACCAAAGAAAAAGGATACATAATTGAATTGGAACAATAATACTAGTTAATACAGAGATGTACGGAAAATTATTTTATTGAAAAATAAAATTTGCGTTTTGAACGAGCTTGCAAACTATTTATGATTTTCAGAGATAACGCAAATATATTTTTGAAATAATTAACAAAACTATAACAATAATATATAAAGTCTAAACCTTAATTTAAAACAATTTCTGTTATAGACGAATCGCTCTTTCGAGATTCCTTTGGAAGACCCTAGAACGTATGGTCAATGCCGTCTTGTATATCAATTGGAAAAGAATCAATGTATTCCTCCCTTTCAGAGTGGCTTCCATAAAGGAATATGAACTCTAGATAACACCCGCTTGAAAGTCAGATTCGTATGGAGGAATCATTTGGTTTCTATTCGATATCGTAAAGGCATATGACCGCACTTGGTGATACATCGCATTTCATACGGTTATAATCTGATAGGCAATTTGACTCTTTTTATTCAAAATTTTTTATCTTTTAAAGTTCGTGTTGATATGTTTATCTTCCTCTTTTATTCAATTTGAAGAAGTTCCTCAGGGAAGCATTTTAAGTCCCAATCTTTTCATTTGTCATATTTCTCCCATTATTTCCCAACTTCAACCATCTGTCCATGGACACTATACTAAGTCGACGATTTCAGATCGCAGTCAATAACCTGGTTGCATGGTGTGACGTGAATGGGCGTAGTATCTGGTAGCAAGATTAGTTGTGTGCATTTTTGTAGGAAACGGGTCTCCATACCGATCCTGACGTCCACTTCCTCGGAGTAATTTTCTTTGCAAACCCACTTTCGGCATATTTTACATCTGCGGAGGAAGTGTGAGAAATCCTTCAGTATCTTGAAGGTGTTGTCCAGCACTGCATGGAGAGCGGATCGAACTTCTTTACTCCGAGTGTATCAGTCGGTGATTCTACATCGGATTGACTACGGATGTATCGTTTACAGTTCTGCTTGCAAAATTACTTTGGTAACTTGACCCGGTCCACCATAATGCTTTGTGAATCTGTTGCGGTGCGTTTCGAACGTCACCTATGCAGAGTCTCTATGTGCTCTGTAACCAGTTACCTTTGATTTTGCGGCGTAAGAAACAGTCCCACAATTCTTTTTTTTCGCATGTCATCAACCAAGTTTCATCCTTTACAGATCATGCACATATGTACTTCTTTATGGAGATTGTACGATATTCGAGCCTCTTGCATTCGTCCGTTCTCCGAGAGGATGAAAGATATCATCGAGGAACTCAGCTTACACGGCTTAGGTTCCCAACAGCGGTAGTTTTACAAATTTCCTCCTTCGAATATGGCAAGGTTTATTTATCATAATCCTTTTATCTCAAACAGCAAATGCATCACATCTCCAAATGTTTTTTAAAGTTTATTTGCTTTCCATTGTAGTCATACGCGAATTTTATTCCGATTTACTTGAATGGATCGAAAGGAACTAGATATGTCGACTGGGGTGTCGTTTCGAATGACATTAGGCACAGTTAACGGCTGGACACTTCCGGGAGTATCTATACTGCTGAAATTGTCGCCATTTAGTGTGCCCTCCGATTAGTCGAGAAATCCAGTTCTCGACAGTTCGTAGTTAATACTGACAGCATGAGCGTCCTGGAAACATTGGTACATCTGGACGATCGCAGTCATCCTGTTGTGGTCGACACTGCAGACATTATTTGTAGTCTATAGCAAGAGTTATGTTATTAAATTATGTTGGGTACCTAGTCATGTAGGTATTTTGGGCAATAAACAAACGGATTCGGCTGTACGTTCAGCAACTAACTTGAGACGACATAAGACGACTCATTTTTGTCTATTAATTAGACACTCATGTCTATTCACTAGACATGGCAGGAATCATGGATTCTTCAATGCAATAACCAGCTACACTCGGTGAAGGCCTATCATTGGAAAAAGGCCTGTTCTTCCAATGCGAAGAACGGATGTCAATTTGACACGCCTTTGCATTGGACGTACTCGAATTACCCATAGACATCTTCCGTTTGAGGAGGGTACTCCCGAATATCCTTTCTGCCATGTCCCTTACACGATTCATCACATTTTAATTGACTGTCCGTTCTTTCATCATGATCGTCGCGTTTTCTTTAATTCATCAGTTTAAAACCTATCTGACATAGTGTGTGGGAGGGGGACCCCATCGTAACTTATTTGCTTTTTAAAAAGAAATTGGCCTTTTACACTACAATTGAAGTTTTAGCTTTTCACCTTTTTATCACGTTATGTTTGTTTCATGTTTTTAAAATAATATAGTTTTAATTGTTTTAATAAATGTTTGGCGCAGCATATCCTGCTTTGACTCTTTCCCATAAAACTCAATTATTACTCACTTTCCCGAACGAATGGTGAATTATTTGAATGTCTTTCTATTCATATCGGAACACAATCCTGACTGAATCGGAATTCATCAGTGAACAGCACTTTACTCCAATCTCGATGTTCAGCAGCCCATCTTCTTCGAGCTGATGTTCGGTGCTTTGAAGTCAACGGAATACACAAACTTGGCCCACTTGCATAGCTAATGAAGTCTATTTCTGACCTTTTGGCTTTACACCCGTCGTCCTGGTGCCAAAATCAACTACCTTTACAACTGAAAAGCATTGTATGATCTGTCTCGATTAGCTTTTGATAGAATTTGATGGTCATCGTTTTGTGTGGTAGCTCGTGGACGACCTGTCTCTGGTTGACATATAATGTTACCTGTTTCTTTGAATCGAATCCATAGTCATGAAATGACACTTATTGTCACTCCAACAGCTTCCGCCAGTGACGTATCGAGGTGGTCACAAAGGACACATGTACCTCCCAAGAAGTTTTCTCGAAATTGAACGACATGAGCCCCCAAAATTAATTTCTAGGCATGCCACATTAGCTTCCTTTAGTACTTCTTTGTATGTTTGCCCGGATTCAATCTCCTGATAATGCGCCAAGTCATGGATTTCGGTAAATCACGTTGCTGTGACATTTTTAATCGCTTTTTTGAAAATAAAAGCTGAACAATTGAATTTCACAACTAAGATTGTGTGAAAAGTTCCTGTGAAATCACTGTTTTTGCACTTGTATCCTTTTTTCGGTTTTTGAGGTCGTGAACGTTGATTTGCATATGGATTCCCCCCCCCCGGTTCTTTTGCTACGCTTTAAGTTATGAAGGCTTTATTTGACGTTATTGATGTAAATATTTGCATATTTTCATTAAATCATGTATTCTCTGGATTTTTCTGAATAATGTATTACTCAGTTCTCTCTCTCTCTCTTGTTCAATGGCCTACATTTCTAATTCATTCAGACAATTTTGAGTAAACATAGCTAAATAATAATAAGTTTTTATTACTTTTAATTTTTTCGACTGTAGCAATAGTTATCGGTAGCGTTAACGAAATTCTTAAAGCAATGCTCAAATTGGTTCCAATATTAAAGGAAGTAATGCATTTCAGAACGTCAAATGGACTTTCTTTCGTTGTTAAAAGTAAACCTATTTAAAGGTAAAACAATGCAAATTTCGTCAGCTGGTATATTTGCGCCATAAACCCCCAACCACTCACTTATTCGCTAGCTAGTTTCTCTAAGATCGCAGGTATCAATTAAGACGTTTCCGAGATTTTGACATGGTTCGCAGTTATTCATTTTTTACACAAGTCTAATTTTGCGAACATCATTTAAAGATTCAAAAGAGTCGTTATGACTATTCAGTGGGTCGAGCCTCAACTCCATTTCACTGATCGCCAGATCTACAGGAAAGAAAAAGAAAATCTGTTTTATATTTTTGTTTTGGATCTTGTATCTGTTCGTCAAAGTCCTCATGTGAAAAATTTCATTTAGTAATCTGAACACGATGAAGTGGCAAAGTCAAATGAATGTTTTTTTTTTCTCCCCTCAACCAATTTCGCTGGCTAAATTTCCCGCTTCCCAGATAATGTTATCGAAGTTTTCATCCAATCTGAATTCTTTGATAAGAGAACTATTTAGTTTTTTCTCCCTTCGGTGGCTTGGGGTGAATCAAAATCTTTGGATTTAAGTAGTTTACTCTTTGAATTACTATGATTGAAAAAAAAATTTATACCGCAGGACGATCGAACATAACTTAAATTGCTTTTTTGTGGTCAAAAAACCACTAGCAAAAAATATAGGATGTACGAATCTTTGTAAGTATTTGGACTATTGATTAAAGCTTTGTTAAACGTGAAGATAAAGGCAATCGCGGTTTTTTTTTAAACTTGTTTGTCGAACATCATCTGCCAAGCAATATTTCAAAACTCACCATAAAGAAATTGCCTGTAAAAAAATAAAAAATGTTGAGGAAAGAAACGAACTAATTTTTCAACGGTTAAAGCTAGGTGAAAATCAAATGAATTTATTATCGTAATTTGTAAAAACGAATAACAATGCTTCTAAAGCTAGTTTTGAAATTCCTCAAATGCTAAGCGATCCAAAGCATTTTCAGATGGCGAGTTTATTTAACAGCTGTTAATGTATCTCAAATGGTCTAGATTAAACAATCGATATAAAGTCATCTGGCAGATTGGTAATTATTGTACGTTTTCCAATAAAGAATGAAATGCCACTTATACAATGTACGTAATGGATGTATTTTTGGAGTACTTAGCCTTTCTAGGCTTTTATCTCGAATCAGAGCTGAAATTAAGATTAACAAATCTTTTTTTCCGAGTACCTAGTACTATAACTTAAATTCACCATTTAAAATAAAGAATTTTAGATGCGAAAAGCTCAAATAAAAAAAAACAGATTTAAAGAATTTTCTGTTCAGTTAAGTTTTTCAGTAAGTTGCTATTTTAGCTTGGTGGGAGTGTAAAAATTCTGTATTTTCTTATTGGTCGATGGGTGCTCCCTTTCATTTCTGGGTCTGAATGAAATCTTGTAAGAGTTGAATTTTCTGGGTTACTTTAACAGATTTTGAATAATAATAATAATAAAAAAAAAATTTAGGAAGGGAACTTACACTTGGGTGAAGTAAATGTTGAGTTTTTCTGTCTTATTCTCAGTGCCACTCATCCTTTTGCAATGTAGCCATGAGTTCAGAGAAAAGCATCAATAATGCTACAGTCATCTTGATCTGAAATGTTAGAGAGATCATCATTTTTGCTGTTTTTTATAGTGCTTTGGGGGAGTAGGAGTTGAACTCGTTGAGTTCTCTTTAGGATTTTGATGAGAGTTGCACTTGTGCATGGGAGATTTTTTCATTTGCGAATTTCGATGTTAAGTGCTTGTTTCTATGAGTCGTCTTTATTGTGACTTGGCCTTTTTCAGGTTTTGGAAACTTGTGACCACCTTCACAAGAAGCAATATGTCCAGTATTTTTGAAATTTATGCAAGAATTAGGGGTTTTATTTTTTTCTTTTATTTTACAGTCTCTAATACGGTATTAATCACCACATTTAAAGCATCTGGCTCGAATTTTACAGTTTATGGAGGAATGTTGAAAATAATTATATTTATAGTACTGAGTAGCACCACTTTTCTTTTTGAAATGAACTACTTCAACATTCAGCAACAGACATTTGTTTATTTTGTGCAGTGTTTCCTTCCCCTCCGAGAAATAATTCAGAAGCTTTCGCTACTCAGCTCTAACAGTACTGCACACGAGGAGGGAGAAATTGCGTTTTGTTACGAGGCAGTTAAAGGTTTTCTAGAATAAGAGCAGTAAAGTAGGCCTCCCTGGGAATGCTACAAGCCTTTGAATCCTAAAATAGAGTTTTGTTGTGTTTTAAAAATCAGAAGTCATTTCGCTATATTTTCAAACCACAAGCAAACATTATACTGGCGCAGTCTGCCAGGATATTGTGAATTTTGAGTTTGTTCGGAATTGAGGTTTTTTCAAGAAAATCTGAATCCAAGGACTTAGGAATTGTAATAACTTTCCTAGAGAAAGGGAAAAAAGAGGACTTGCAATACGTTGCTAGAGAAATGGGCATCGAGAATGTTTCAGAGGTGACAGAAATGGCATTGAAGGATGCTATTTCGAAAACTGAAACGTATGAGGAAGAATTTGTCAGATAATTGCTCAATACTCAAATACAACATAGAAAAGAACTGAAGGAAAGGAAAAAAAACAAGACAAAATGAAAAGAAAAGATAACATGAAAAAGATTATAGGAAATGTATGCAAGAAATAGAATTTGAAATCCAGAAATTTCGTTTTAAAAACGAAAAAATTAGAATGAGTGAAGCGAATAATTCAGAACTCGTTGTTAGATCAAAAGTAAACTTGATCGAGTGCAAAACTTTCTCCCAAAATTCGACCCGAAGAACAACAATATTAGCTTATATCTAAAGTTATTTGAGAGACAAGCTAAAAGAGGTGAAATCAAAAAGTAAAAGGGAACTTTTCATTTGATCGGACTTTTGCCATACGATGTTGCACAGATTATCGCCCGTGAAAACGAAGAAATCACGAACGATTACGATAAGGTCAAAGAAATTCTTCTGAAATTGTACAAGTTAACATCAGAAAAACTTAGACAATTGCTTATGAAGCATCAGGAAAAACAAGATATCACTTGGGGTGATTTCTCATACGAACTGACAAACTATTCCTACAAATGGATTCGAAGCTTACAAATTAACACTTTTGAAGATTTGTGCAACTTGATAATAACTGACCAAATCAAAGTAAGGCACCGCCAGAAATGTATGATCATTTTATTGATGAATGGACGCATTTAAAAAAATGGATCAAATTACCTCAAAATTAGATGATTATGAAATATCAGAGTGAGTGTCAACATAAGATCGAGAGGAAATTTTCAAAGAAAGTATACAGAATTTAAACAAAAGATCGCCATAGGAAGAACAGAAAAATTTACGATTATGGAGATATGTTTCACTTCATTCAAGAGAAATACCAAAATTCCGAAGAAGAAAGAAATATAAAAAAAAAAATCAAATAAAGAATGTTACATTTGCGGATTGAAACACCTGGCGAAGAACTGTCCAAAAAGATACAAAGCGACGGAAGTGAATTATTGTATCGATAAACAAGATGATCAGGTAGTAATGGCTGTAATTCGAAATGAGTTTCTTTTAGAAAGCCGAAATAAGGAAAAATCAAGTGAACCAAAATTAGCTATGAGTAATCTGCTATATGCTGAAATTGTTATCAACGGAAAGAGGGCAACAGCTTTAATTGATTACTGAACGCTGATAACTGTGTCGAAATCTTATCTAATTTCGAATGAAAAGAATGAGGAAGGAAAAATAATTTTAAAAAAGCACATTCGAAGGAAAAAATAGAAGTCTCTCTTTCCAGTGTTCAATTATGGATAAAAAACAAGAACAACGAAGCATTTGCCAAACCTATTCAAGTGTTAGCAGCGATCGCGAATAAAATTCAAGGTCAAGTGATCATTCCGTTAAAAATATACAAACTATTGCACGAGAAAGGAAATGAAACAGGAAGCGATGAATCATCATCGAGTATATTGCTGTGGAGGACAGAAGTCTAATTTCATTATCAAAGGAAAGATGGGTGTGGCAGAGAGCATAAAACAAATATTAGAAAATGAAAAACGTTTACGCTTGGAAATACTATTTCCCATGTAGGAGGAAAATGAAGTCGAGGGAAGGAAAGAGCTCTAAGAGAACAGCAATTAAAATGTGAGACCTTGAAAAATGCCTGGAAGCAATTAACTTTGATGACAGGGAATTTTTATTTGAGAAATTATCTACTATTCCACGAGGATAAAGTGATGGGTGAAAAGGTGTCTCAATTGGTTTCCCCCAAAATTAGGAGACCTCAGCTATTAATATTGGCTCACAAATCTGTTTTTGGAAGTCATATGGGATTGAAGAAGACCAGTGAAAGAATTCGTTTTAACTTCTGTTGGCCTGATTTAAAGAAGGACATTTTAGAATATTGCAAATCTTGTAATAATTTTCAATTAAGAAGCCAAGAAAAATCCACGGACAAAATACCTGTAACCCCTGTTCTTAGACCAAATTTACCTTTCGATGATGTGAATGTTGATATAATTGGCGAAATTCACCCACTGTCGACCAGAAAACACAAATACTGTCTTGTCATGGTAGACCAGCATTCCTGATGGCCGGAAGCGATTCTTCTTCGATTGTTGTCTGCCAAAGCTACATGCGACACTCTAATGGAGATATTTATGAGGATAGGAACTCCAAATCTCATTGCTAGCGACATGGGACCAATTTCACTTCAAAGTTAAGCCAAGAGCTCATGAAACGCATAGGTTGTTATATCCCACGACCTTCAGTTCCTGGATATGTAGCGTCGAATGGAGAGATAAAATAAATTATTAAGAAATTCATCGCATCACGTTAATAGGAATAATCGAATAATCCAAGTAATTTGAACAAATACATCCCGTACTTGCTTTTCGCATACAGAGAAGTCCCAAACTGCGCAATGGAAGTGTCACCTTTTAAATTGATGAACGAACGAACATCTAGAGGACCTCTTTGTGTGTTAAAATCACACAAAGAGGTGCGAAGAGGTGCGACGAAATGGCCATTCTGTTGAATTTCGGAAAATCCGTGGTTGACTATTTACAAGAACAAAAGATCAATTTAGAGATGGTTGCTGAGCAGGCGTCATTAATTGCCTCCCGAAAGCAAGAAGTTTAAGCAAGATATTTCAATCGCAACGCTCGTTCCAAAAGACTTCAGATGGGCTAAAAGGTATACTTATTGATGCATGATTCAACGAACATGCTCTACGCGCAGTGAACAGACCTTAGAGAGATATTTGTATTGAATCCTCCTCACTCTTATAAAGTAAAATTGAGTGATGGAAAAATTCGACATTGTCATGTGAATAAGATAAGCAGGTATTACCCAAGAGTTAATGCAATCGGGGTGATATTCGAAGATGATGAAGATTTTGGTGATGTTCTTCCCACTCCAACTTCTCTGAGGCCCGGAAGGAAAGAGTTATTTGAGCATATTGATATAAGTCGCCTGGAAGATAAGAAAGAAACCAAATTGCTAGAATTGTTAAGTAAGTACCAAAAATTGCTTACAGGCAATGTAAACATAGTTAAAATTGACGCCCATAAAAAGCCAGCCATCAATTTAAAGCCAAACTTCGAAAGGAAAAAACCGTTTATGTACAGAATCCCCGAAGCAGTGAATGGAAAAATGAATCAACTAATCTAAGAATTGAGGAAATTAGGATTAACCAATGAAGGTAGCGCTGAGATTGCATATCCGGTAGTTTGTGTGAATAAGAAAGATAGATCTACGAGATTGTGCATCGATTACAGGACTTTGAATTGTGCAATGGTAACGGATGATTTCCTTATCGAAGGTGGAACAGGATTGATCCAGTCGATCGGTAGAGCTAACGTAATAACTACGTTTGATCTTTTGAAGGGATATTGAGCAATCCCGATTTCGGAAGAAAGTAAAGATTTTACTTCTTTCAAAACTCATCACCAAATGTATAGATGTAATGTCATGAGTTTTGGGCTGAAAAATGCATCTGCTACTTTTCAATGGGTAATGAATAAAGTCCGTGCTCCTTATAGAGAATTCGCCCGTGCGTATATAGATGACATCGCCATATTTTCAAAAAATTTCATTGAACATTTGCAGCATTAAGACATCATTTTCTCGAAGTTGGAAGAATTAAACTTCACTGTGAACCTTAAAAAGTGTGATTTCGTAAAATCCCATGTGAAATTTTTAGGACACGTAGTCGTTTCAGGAAGACATCAGCCTGAACCAGAAAAGGTGCGTGCAATATGAAACTTAGCATCTCCGACAAATAAGAAAGAGTTGCGTAATGCTCTCAGTTTGAGCAATTACTATCGCGAGTACATTCTCAAATATTTCGAGCTTGTGTATCCCCTCACGGAGTTAACTAAAAAGACAGTCTCCGACAAAATTCCATGGACTGATAAATATGAAGAAGTGTTCAAAAAATTAAAAGGTGCGCTTGCCGATGCTCCTTCCTTATGTACTCCTGTGATGAACCGGCCGTACATCATTCATTCTGACGCTTTGTCAGTCATTTTTGCTCATGTTCATCCAAAAAGTTGAATGTAAAGATTTACCCAATATCTTACGCAAGTCAGAAATTGACCAAAGCCCAGAAAACCTGGTCAACTATTTAGTGGGAGGTATTTGCGATTGTATGATGTTTGAAAAGGTTTGGATCGTGGGCGTGTGGGACCGAAGCTGAATTCTACAAGGATCATAATCCGCTTCCATTTTTAACTAAAAAAAAAAAAGTGTACCTCAGTCGTCTAGATTACAAAGATGAGCATTCTCCCTGTAAAGATTTAATATAACTCTGAAACATTGTGCAGAATCAAAACTGCAGACGCGTTATCACGCTTAGTGTGAACATTATCAATTATTACTGAACTTATGGATATTCTTTGGTTTTCTTTATATGTTTATTTGTGCCATTGTTACCTTTCTTTTGCATTTAGAATATCTTATTTATTTGAATAATTTTGAAATTATGAAGTGTATATTAATTAATATTTTATAATGTGTTTGATTTTTAATATTTTATAATGCGTATGATTTTTAATATTTTATAATGTGTAATAGTGTTCACGGGAAGAATTGCTTCTTTTTATTATGATTATTATTGTACATTTAGTGTTAATCAATATAGACTAATTTTGTTTTGTGTGAATATTTTGAATGTTAATTTTAAGAGCTTCAGCTGCTGAGTTAGATTAGCAGTCAAATGTATTGTCATTGCTTGGTGGGGAGATGTAGTGTTCCCATCCCCTTTGAGCAATGATTCAAAAACCTCCGCTACGCGGCGCTGGCAATACCTCTTGCAAGAAGGGAGAAATAGAGTTTTGTTACAAGGCAGTTGAAGGTTTCAGTAGCATGGGAGCTGTAAAGTCGGCATCCATGGGAGTACAACATGCCAATGAGTCCTCAAATAAAATTTTATTATGTATCAAATGTTGTAACTCATTTCGCTATATTTTCGAACCCCAAGCAAAGATTACAATTTGTATATGTCTTCTAAGTTACCTTTCCGATTTATATCTAGAAAGAATGGGAAAGTGGTTCTTTTTGTTTTATATTGACGGAGCTGGGCGATCTTTTGATCAAAAAACCCAGACTTTCTAATACAGTTCGAATGCAACTAATATCAGTCGAAACCGGTAATCCTTTTAAAATTGATTTCAGTGGCCTTTGCGAAGTTGGCTGAATTATATAAAAATCTACTCTTCTATCTTTGAGTAGGGTAAAGATTTCTTAATGGTTATCGCTGTTCTTGGGGAAACTTTTGATATAATCTCCAGTTAAAGTTGACTGAGTATTTAGAGCAATCCTGCTTATTTCTTGCAGGTGTAAGTTATAATTTTGCGTTAAAAGCGTCATTACAGAGGGAACTTAGCCGATTCGAGATTTTTAGTGGCTGATAGGCTTGGAGTCTCTCAGCTTTAAATCAACTCCCTGATCAGGCAAGTTCGATACGCAGACATTTCATAACGACGTTAGGACTCCTAGCATTGCTATTGCTCAATTTATATTCATACTGTAATTCAAGATTCGTTATTTAATCAGGGTATTAGTAGTCATGAACCCCGACATCCTCGTGTTATAGGGAAAATATTTGAATTTTAAATTTCACATGATCCTTGGTTTAGTAACACTGGACTCCGACTACAAAGTGTTTTGGAAGTCAGATTGTACTTCAGGAGAAATATTTGAATTTTAAATTTCACTTAATCCGTGGTTTAGTAACACTGGATCCCAACTATGGCGTGTTTTGGAAGTCAGGTTGAACTGAAGGAGAAATATTTTGAATTTAAATTTTTACGGGATTCATTTCTTACTATCAGGTTGTGAAATTTATAAAATTTAAGTTCAAGCTGCTTGATAGGTACCGATATATTATAAAGCCTAAGATAAAAGTCTTCAGTCAAGGTTTAAATTTTACTTTTGACTTC
This sequence comes from Nephila pilipes, assembly GCA_019974015.1. Classification (NCBI taxonomy): domain Eukaryota; kingdom Metazoa; phylum Arthropoda; class Arachnida; order Araneae; family Nephilidae; genus Nephila; species Nephila pilipes. Next base: position 427,927 of record BMAW01052727.1, on the reverse strand, counting down.
TTTCACCTGTTACAAATATGATTTGATCACGTATTATATAAGAGTTTTAGTATATTAAGCTTACACTACGAATGAAATAAAACTTCTCGTAAAAATAGCAACATTTATTTCAAACTAAATGGCAACTAATAAAGCACATTTTGCATAACAATTCATAACACTTAATTCATGGAATGTTAAAAAAAATCAAAGTGCGCAATTTAAGATAACTGAAATGTTATAAAACTCAAAAGTATATAATAAAATGACTCTCACTGTAATAACTACTGTAAATGTTTTTTAAGAGTGTGCAGGAATTTTTTTTTATTCAGATGTGTCATCTCAACATTAATATGATTTAGATTGGAGAAAGAACTTGGTATGTGTGCATTTGTTAGGTCCTAAAGTTATGCATAAATCCTCACATAATGTGCTGCATAAAATTAAGGAATGAGATAATAAATCAAGGTTTTGCCCTCGCTGTGTGCTTTTTAATAAATTATAAAAACCGCTCGATACTAAGTGTTGTTGGTTAATTCTATTGCTATTGTAATTAAATCAGACTAGTGCTATTGTAATTAAATCATTGAGTGTATGGATGAAATTAATTTTTAATAAAGCTAGTTAAGATGTCAATGAAAAATTATGAAATACTTGATATTTTAAATTTGTAAATCAAAATGTGGGTGCTACTGAAATTCTGTAAAAATGTATTCCAATCGTTTTTTAAATGTTTGGTACGTATATATATATATATTTAAACTATATTCTAAAGTACTTTTGAAAAAAATTATTTAGTACTGATATGAGTTTAAATCGATTCTAAATAATTTTTTTCTATTGCACTGAATCAAATTACGAAGGTGGTTCAAAAAGTGCTTGTATTTGAAGACAGGTGACATCATTAAGGTAAATTGTTATTACCATTAGGTGCTGTCGTATGTTAAACGCAGCCGAGACAAATTTGACATTGATTCATAAGTTAGTTTTGATTTGAAAGTCATTTGCTGCAAAATCAAAATTGGATTGCTACCGAGTCGTGTTGTGACTGTCGATAATAGATTCATCATTTTGTGCCGGAAATCAAGCAAAAATCAAGACCTTGGATTATTTCCGGTGAATGTTTTCCAAAAAAGGCGGAGATGGTATCTTCGGTCGGAAAGATTATGACGAAGAATTTTTGAGGAGCGAAAGGTATCATGATCATAAATACGAGTAGCTGAGACTTAGACAGTTGTTTAGTGAGTCATGATGCTTACTAAAAACAAATCATTTTCTATGCTACGAGCTCCATTTCTTGGAGTTTCTGAGCACTTATTGAACAACCCTGTAAATGTTAAGAAACATAGTTTTGTGCGATTAAAAGATTCCATTTAAAAATTGCTTTAAAAACAAAATATTTTAAGAAGATTTTTTTTGTTGTTGTTCTAAATTGCATTAGACTGTAAGCAAATATAAGTTTCAAAACTTTTGAATATTCGTTTAAAATAGTTTTTACATAATTTGTGATATACGCTTAAAATATAACTTAATAAATTAAAAAGTGTGCGTAATTAGTTTGAAATAAATTGTCTAAAACAGGTATACTATTTCTCATGCATTTATTCTATTGATAAACATTTTTTATTTAGAAAATGAGAGTACTCATAAAAAGGAATGAAATAAAAGCATATGACATAATACACCAAGTGTAATTTTCAATAACATCGAGGGAAATTTCGAATTTACATTTATACATGCACAACATATATTAACAACCATTCAGGGATGATGAACATTAAAATCTTTTTAGCACCAATATATACAATTTTTTTTCAAATGCATGGAGCAACCAAATTGTATACATTTTTACAATATAATTTCAATGTATTCAAACAAAAATAACATTTAAGATCATAGCATTTATAATCAAATCAATCAATACATAAAATTATTTATAGCTCTATAACTGAAAAGACCGTTTTACATAGTATTTGGTAACATCGATAGTAACATAACATCGTAAGTTGCTAATTAATGTAAATAAATTGGAAACATTTACGATTTCTTTTTTCAGATAAAAGTAGATGCCCTTTTTAACCGACTACCGATTGGATTGGATAAATGAATGACATAAAATTCTGATAACTTCGCAAAATGAATAGATAATTAAACATTGCTGTAAGCTTATTTCTCAAATTTTTAAGGCGATCTTCCCAAGTGATGTGCTTCAAATCTTCCGAGACTCCAACTCCTCCTGTTCGCATGATGTGGAAGTTTGGAGAGGGGATACCTACTCAGCTATCGTCCTCGTCTCTTATTAGAGTTCCAAAATTTTGATGTGGCACATTCAGCTAGTATCCCCCGTGTTGCTTCTAAGAACGATGTAAAAACAATCAATCAATCAAATCTACTAAAGTCATGTGACTTTCAACTTGTTTAGTAGGTTGCCGCATTGTACAATTAAAATAATTTTTCCTAATTTTTTTTTTAAAACCACATGAATATAAACAAAAATTCTCTTTCATAAATTAGATAAATGAAAGTTATTTTGATTCTAAAAGTTACGAGGCTCGTCTCCGATAGCCTCTCTGTTTCTTCTAAGTGTGATCCTAATATAAAACTACATATTGTTAAATTAATTTTTAACCAATAAACACTAAACTTAATTATATTAAACCTGTGGTTTTGAAAAGGGGCATATTTATAAAATATTTCTAAATTTTAAGGACGCAATACAATAACGAAATATATGTGTTATAATTACCCGAACTTTTATTAATATTAGGACATTTTTTTTCTGTCCAAAAATGTGCTCCAAGTTTGAGTTCTGCTCTGTGACTATAGGTGAAGACATAGATTTCAACCAATCAATTATAAAATACGTGTTTAAGAACACATAATATGAAGAAGGAAAATAAAACTTGTCATTTCTTTATGCGTTTTTTACAGCAAAAGTTATGTTATTTTTTTTAAGTATCACGTATCAGCTAAAATAGTATCAGCTTCATTGACTATCCTCTGACTAACGAATCTGAAGTAGTAGTTCTCAAACTTTGACTTTATAAACAGAGCCCGCGGAATAAAGAGGACGGTTAAAGAGCCTGTGTATTAGAAGTGTATTAGACGGTAGAACATAACGAAAGATTACTTTGGGAACCCCTGATCTAAGACTTTTAATTTTGTTCTATCTTTATGTACTATAGTATTTTTGTTTTCCCTTATTCAGTATCGATATCAATTTTTATAAATTTGTTATCGATTAGTAAATCTTAAGAGGTTGAGTGAACAGAGATAATCAAGTAGTATAAAAACTACAGAGAATTGAATTGGAAACATAATAATATTAAGGTAAAAGAAGGGTGTTAATGAGATGTACATGGAAGAATTCTAGTGTGAACATTGGAATTGGGTGAGATTAGAACTCAACGCTGTTAGACCAATTGAAGGAGATTCTCACATCGTATTCCGGTAAGCGTATTATTTAATATATTATAGAACTTAACATTACTCGCAAGTAGAGACTTTAAACTGCTTGAGAACAAATCCCTATATTAGAAGATTTAAAAAAGAAATGTTGGAAGATAATGACTATAATTGCTTTGTCTGTGCTTGAACTTAAGTTGAATTATAATTATAATAACATTTAAGATAATTGACGAAAGGGGTAATAGGATGTCGGAATAACCTCTTTGGTTGAGTGGCGTAGTTCAAAATTACCAGGTCCACTGCCAATAATTCTCACGTAGCTTTTTGTATGATGTTAATTCCATTCGAAATAGTGTTAAAAAGGGCGTCTACAGTATATCAATAGTTTAATAAGTTGATTGGAAATGTCACTAGGTATATACTAGGTTTGGTAGGTCTTGTAAATATTCCATTAATGCGAAATATTTTCTACCATAATTAATATTACTATAGTTATACCAAAAAAAAAAGAAGCATTTGTTCTTTTTCTTCAATGATATGGGTGTGTACATTTCAATTCTTATCGTGAGGATATACATATTTATACATTAATAAAAGCACCTTTAATACATTAAAATCTTTTCAAAACTAATCAATACTTTGATATACTTGAATAAAACATTTTAAACGAATATTCTTTAAAAATATTGCAATAAAAGTTAAATCAGAATAGACTTGCAGCTAAGGATTTGGAGGCTTTGTTCCTTTGTATTGTGTGAGTAAACTTCAATCCAACTATAAATCTACACATAAGGAATGGAATTGCATGATTTAAACAAATGACCACTTTGTTTCAAATAACATTTATAAACATATAGTGTTTTAAACAGCTATTTAATTTTCGAAATCGATCTAAATTTGTGCAAACATACATTGTACCGAAGTGCTTGAACACAAATGACCTTAAGTGTACATACACTATAGCTTATATTTATTATAATAATTCTACGAATGCAAATATTTACTATCACCAGGGTTAGATTTTAAGGGAAAATGCGCCGGAACGGAGTTCAGTGGACTGTAGGATGCAGAATTCAATAAATGAAAAAAATACAATGAATGTAGAACAATATTTAAGGTAAATAAGTCATAATTAATGTAATTCTCCATAAGGCAGATCTATTTAATTCGTTTTATTAATTTCTCTTTCTCTACAATATATCAATAACTATATAAGCCCTACTGATGTTTCATTTGCGGCTTTTGAGTTACAGGGTTCCGGCACCTATATTTTTTATAATAAGTCAACTCTCTTGACTCTAACTAGCTTTAAAAGGATGTAATTAAAAGAATTCGAAATATATTTTTAAGCAATTCGGTTGTAGAAAAGAAAAATTCGTTTGATTTCATTCTATTCTTCGCCTTTATCTGAAAAATGCTAGTAAGTGACTTTTTCAAACTCTAAAATTATCTTTTCTGTAACAAATCTCTTTTATGAAAATCTTTGTAAACCTGTTTTGTTAAGAAAAAGCTCTTCACAAATATTAAGACCTAGCCGCCTATGAGACTAAGTGTACTTTTTAAAATTTCTAATTTTTCCTTTTTTTTTTGTATGATTACATAAAAATAATCGATTCCCCTATAATTTCCTATACTGCTAATATAAGTAGCTAATTTTTGAATAGATTTCAACTAATTTTTCCTTTTTTTTTTTTTACTTTGCGAATTCGATTACATTATTACAATGGAATTTTTATTAATCTGACTTTGATTCAAGAATAATTTATTTTTTATTATTACAAAGTTCTTGTGAAAAAGTTTTACTTAGAATATAGTACATTTTATATGCGCCTTTTTAAGAATAAAGTTATGATGTTTTTCGTGTAGAAATCAATGTTCAAAATACTTTCGATTATGTAGTATCTGTAATTAAAAATTTGAATAAAATATAATCTGCCTCTGAATAAGAATCTGTAAAATATAACATCATACATATTTTACTGTCTAACAATCCAAAATATCGTTCAAATCTTCAATAAATACTAACTATAGAAGTGTTTAATGTGTTCTAAAATGAAAATCTCAGCCTGACTTAATTCCCTTTTTTAAAAAAAATTTCAATAACCTATTTGGGTCATTCATTCTCATGAGATTTTAATCCTTAACGAACTCAATAATTTTTAGAACATAGCGAAGAACAAAGAAAAACGTATATTTCGATTATTGCACTCGCTAAATTTTATCATTCTCTATAAAAAGCCACAATTTTTTACACACACGTAGTCCATATATTTTTTTAAATTCTCTAATCAAGTTTAATTCTACGAGGGTTGTCCAGAAAATATGAAAACTCAATTTTTTATAAATCGAAAAGACAACTTATTTTGGAAAAATAAATTCATATTCGTTCATCAAACACTATTTTTCATCGTAGTCATCTATCTTCACAATGCACTTTATGAACTGAGGGACGCGCTTTCAAAAACTTTCGTCATATAAGTCTCCTGCCACCTTTTCTTTCCATTGTTTGATAGTATTCTGAACATCAATTACGGTGAAAAAACTGTTTCCGACCAAAAAAGATTTCAGAAAGGTAAAAAGATGGAAAGATAAAGGTATCATATCAGGGCAGTGAGAGGAGTAGTTGATGATGGCCTAACCGAATTGATTTAAGTTATTCATTGTGTGTGGGGGGGACATGTATTGAATGCAACAACACTCCCTCCCCCTTCATTAACATTCCTCCTCTTTTGTTTTGTATCATCCTCCGTAATATGTTTAGGGTTTTTCATCACCACTCGGCGTTTGTTCCTTCCACCGGATCAAAAATTAAATAAACAGAACTCCTTTACAGTCTTTAAAGACAAAAGTTGTGATTTTTTGGGCCGAAACAACAATTTTAAATTTTTTTTCTGACAACTTTAATTTCATGACACCACTTCTACAGATTAGTATAGTTCATGAACCATTCCCGTAAACAGGTTCTACATTAAAAATCTGATACTGAACGTTTCCCCTTGCAAGAAAATACTGAATTACACTCTTCAACTTCTAGTTGGCTGGATTTGTAATCGAGATACTCATTTCAACCTGGCATCACAAGAAGAACTTTCAATCGACTGAGACTAACGAAAACACATTCTACTGCTTCCAACATTGTTGAAACAAGTTCTCTTTGAGTATCAGAGAGGCTCAATACCCTTACCTTTCGGACACCCCTCGTATTGCATTTCTTCTGGCAATCACAATTGTCTCGAACATCGAGTTATAGAACGAGTCCATTAACGAAATAGGAGGAAATGTACAAAATGTGTAGGGATGCTTACATTTTATAATCAGTACTTATTCAACGTTATCTATTTAACGCTTTTTACATTTAGATTCCTTCATTTAACTTTCCCTTCAGTTAAATGTTTTGCGGTGCTAAGGAACCAATCTAATAGGCTGTTTGTTAAATATGAAGAATTAAGTAGATCAAAAAAGAACTCATTTTTAATTCGCTTAATCTTACAATTGTTGTTTTCGGCTTTTTATAATTCATTTTATTAGACATCGTTTAGGTATTTCCAATATGATAATTTGGTCTTAATATTTTAAATTTCTATTTTAATTTATTAAGCAAAAGTGTGTCTAAAAATTTATTCAATAACCTGAAATTGATTTTTATTCAATATTTTTTGATGAATTAAGAGGCTAAATTTGTTACAGAATTTGATGTAGAGTAATATTTAAGATATATATTTCATAATTATTTTCCAGGCATCATGTTTACGCATTTGTTAAGGGAAAAATACACCCTCTCATTATCAACCAACATAAGTAACCCGAAGAAATTTGTTACATTTCTTTTTATTAAACAAAAGTTAAATAGACCAAATGTTTGTAAATCATATATAATTGACACGTGTATCCTAATTTAAGAATATTAATCACTTTTCAAATTCCCATTACTACTATAACAGTTAGGTAATTAGAGATATTTTTTTTTTCGGGTTTAAAAGCGATTAATTATTATTGAATCGTTGTAACAACATCAAACAAATCATATACGGATAATTAAAAATATCCATTCTTATGATACTAAATATTTTTTCAATTTAAAAAGGAAATAAATTAAAGCGGATGGTGTATTTGTGGAGGAGCTCACACTAACCATACATGCGCTACAACATCTACTTTAGAAATGCCTCTAATCATTTTCCACATACACTTATACAATTGCCATATCTCATCTATCTGAACAAAAACAACTGTAGACAGAGCTGTAGGGCGTAAAACATGGTCTAAAAACCCACAACTGAAATAATCATTTTAGTACACTTTTCACAGATTTCTTTTCTGAACAAATCACTTGAAATACAAGGTAGAGACGACAGAAGAGGGGTTTGAAATGGGTAGCATAAAGCTCAGTCTTGGCACATGGGCGGATTCACATATCCCAGGAAATTGAACTCCAGCAAGATAGATATGACTAGAAAGACGGCATAGACACTCAGAAGAACCACCCCAAGTCGAGGGGTCAGTTGCCATTGACTCAGGGAAATGCCTCCGATCTGAAAGGGAACGAGAGATAAAAGCTTATTTTAAGAGTTGATTGAAAATTTCAGTTGAATTATCGAGAAATTAATCTAATTACGAGAAAAGATAATAATGAATAAACTCTTAGATATAGAAACACTTTTAAATTATGAAATGCGTCAATGAAACATCTGAAATGCTCGAAATTTTTATGAAAGATATTTTTATTTAATTAGTGATTAAAAACATCATTTGAAACTGCGGTGGATCACCTGGATATGATTGGAATGTGGTAATTCATTATCTCGTTTTTGTCTCTTTCAAATGGAGGAATATGCTTAGACTAGCATTTCAGTAACCGCAAATGAATATTCCCTGGTAAACAACAGTGAGGTTTCCAAGGATAATTTCCTTTAAATGAGTAAAACTGCGAAGGTGCTTAAAGGGTGTGTATTTCAACACAATGTATGGAAGATCTATTAAATTAACTTTTCCTCTCGTTATTTAGAGACACCTTATGGAATGACGACGAGGTAAGAGTGATGAAGTTCAGAGTTAAAAAAATTAAAGAAATCTATTTTGAAAAAAAATATTTTTGTAGTTATTATATTTCACAATAGAGAAATATTGATTTTCATATAGTAAATATTTCTTCCCCTTCACTGGCGCGACAGCTCTAGATGGGCCCTGGCCTTCTTTACAGTTCCATTCCATGTCTTGACCAATCCAATTTGTCACTTAATAGTTTTCAAGTCTTTTTCCATGCAGCCAATCCACCTAAGTTTTGATCTCCCTCTTTTGTCGAATACCAAATGGTTTTGTTAAGAAGATCTTTTTAGTACGTAGGGTGATCCAAAAAAAGTTTACAAACAGAAGCATTTGAAACGTAATAATTGTGGAGCGAATATTTCCACCCAGGGTGGTTGACAGATGGCGCTAGTTGTCCTACAGTGGTTCTACGAGTAAGTAGCGTCAGTACGCAGACACTTAAGAGCGACAGTAATGGCACGATGTCTAGAAAAGTGGTCTCGCATAGAGGTGCAAGCCGTAATTCGATTCTTATGGGCCAAGAATGTGGCCGCATCCGAAATTCACAGACAAATCATTGAGGTATACGGGGACAAAGCAATGAGTAGACAACAGGTAGCGAAAAGGTGTCGTTCTTTTCAAGCGGGCAGGGAGCATGTGGAAAACCGCAATATGGAAGCGAGCGGCCGTCCAAGTTCTTCAAGGACGGATATCAACACGGCACATGTTGAAGAAATCATCCAAAGGGATCGACGAGTAACCGTGCGTGAGATTGCCTCAGAGTTGGACCTGAGTTATGGTAACGTTCAGCGTATCGTAACCGATGAGTTGCGATATTCCAAAGTTTGTGTCCGCTGGGTTCCACGTGCGTTGTCCGCGGAGCATAAGGCCACTCGAATGATGTGAAGCCTCACATTTCTTCAGCGATACCATTCAGACGGCCAACACTTCATTGATCGCATCGTTACCGGTGATGAAACATGGCTTCATCACTTCACCCCCACATCCAAAAGAGCCACTATGGAGCGGAAACACGCTGGATCACCGACGAGGAAGAAGTTTAAGGTCACACCCTCTGCCGGTAAAGTGATGGCAACCATTTTCTGGGATACGACTGGTGTTATCCTAATCGAGTATTTGGAGCGTGGCCATACCATTAATGCCGATCGTTATTGTGCCAACTCAAATGTTTTTTTCTATTTATTGATAAAATTTGGTAGAAATGTTTTTCATGTTATTCTTAAGAACCTGTACTAGGATTTTTGTAATGTATTGTTTATAAGTGTATTTATTCACATTTTAATGCATAAGAATGGAGGGTTTTTCTTAAAAAAAACACGTGCTGTTATTTCGACTCTTAATAACTCTTCAAATAATGTGAATTATAAGAAAATCCTAGTCCAGGTTCTTAACAGGTATCATATCAATACATATGCTGAATAACAATGTTATAGAAGGATTTTTCATGAAAGGAGTATCTTTTGAAAATGTGCTATTTTTTCCTTATTTTATGCTAAAAATTTGCATTTTAGAATTTTTTCATTGTAATAAAACTATTTAAATGTTTTTTTACGTACATTCTAATTCAGTTGATACTAAATATTTGAAAAAATTATTCATTTATACGGTTTTTCAAAATTATTGTTCCGAACGTAGTCGGATACCTTAACGAAATTGCGTGAAGCCATCCGACGCAAACGGCCTGGATTACTGAGCAAAGGCGTCATTCTTCTGCATGACAATGCCAGGCCCCATACAGCTCGCCAGACTCAGGAATTGCTGCAAAGGTTCAAGTGGGAGGTCTGGAATCATCCCCCATACAGCCCCGATATGGCTCCAAGTGACTATTTCATTTTTCCGGCGTTGAAGCGAAACTTATCCGGAACACGGTTCACCTCATACGATGCCGTTAAAACAGCTGCCGAGAAATGGCTCAATGAGCAAGGCCCTGATTACTACCAAGACGGGATAAACAAGTTGATCGAACGTTCTGACAAATACCTAAATAGGTGTGGCGACTATGTGGAAAAGTGAAGGCCAGATGTGTCTCTTGATTCCCATTTGTATCTTGTTCCTATTGTTAATAAATACTTCTTCATTTGCCTTGTAAACTTTTTTTTGGATCACCCCTCGTAGCTCGATTGTGGTCAATCTTACTCAGTGTCTTGCTCATATAATACTTAGTACTGCAATAAATTTAACATTATCTGGCTCTTTGAATAGTTTGTAAATTTTCGAGTTCCTTCTTCCCCAGTAATTATCACATTTAATATTTAAAAAAAATGTTTAATTCATAATAACTGAAAAAAATATTTAAATATTTAATTCATATACACAATATTATAATTAAATATTTAATT
>BMAW01052727.1:332498-400525 GCA_019974015.1 Nephila pilipes | reverse complement strand
TTACGGTATTGAGCGAACTGAAATATAACTTTTAAAATTTATTTAATGATTACTTCACATCAAAAAATAAGCATGTTTGCATCCACGTTTTCAAAGAACACTGCTTTTGTAAGTGATATTTTGTTGGCGTTGAGAAAAGTACCAAAGAACTGAAGAAAAAAAAAGATTTCGTACCAAGAATTGCCTTTTAAAGTAAGAGCTATGGACCTAAACTTATAATTTTAACTGGTATTATTATTAGGTATAAAATACATTGGTGTTCGAAAGTTGCCATGAATTGGTAATTAAGTGCACAATGAAGTAAATATAAATCGGAATTTCGGAAAACGTATAAAGTGGAAGAAAATAAGAAAATATGCTAAAGAACGATAATAACTTTATTATCTAAAGAAACATTTTGAGAGAAAATTGACATAAGTTGAGTTAACACTCAAATGAAAACAAAATGAAATCAAAGCGATTTTTCAGTTTAATAAGTGTTTAATCACATCCGGACACCAGGAACGCTTGGACAACTATTTTATACTTGCTATGACATTATGGATGAGGTGGACCTGAGTTCAAAACGTCCTGAAGACTTCTTCTGAAACGGTACTTGGTGGGTGCGTAGGAGCTACATTTGTTTATCAAGATATGTTAGTGTTCAACAGGATCTCAGACGAGTGAAAACAAGCCGCGACATGCATTGAGTATTTTCCATTTTATGGAAGTCTTCGGATCAGATAGGATCACACTGTAACAAGACGATATCATTCATAAATATGCCGAGATCAACAGCATCTCGAAACATACAAACACATCTCTATATCTTTTTTTTTAATAGTTATAGACCCTCGTCTTAAGGATATGAGCCACCTCTTTCTGCCGTCCAAAGGTCCACACCATGACTCTTCTTGATGAAAGCTGATGTCTTTCCATGATGTTTCTGAGGGTGAAAGTAAATTTCAAGCTTTTCGCTGCTGTACTGCCATTTTCATGAGAATTAGTGTTCAGAAATGCTAATTCGTCTCTGAGCACCACGTTGGCCCGATGTCCAAAATATCTAGTAATTGTTTAAGCGAGGGTGTTTTTGCGTAGATGTGAGGGGAATGGAAACTGCTGGTCGTCTGGCACAGAGACCAACGTTAAAAAGTCTCCTGCAAACAGTTAGGAAACTCAGACCTCATGTGGAGATCAGACAGCTGAACCCAGTTCTCGTGCATTGTTGTCATTCTGGACACCACACAAGTTATTACCATTTTGGCGAATGGCTGTGATTCTTAGTCGACTTGATACTTGTTAACATTTTTGCAATTTGAAACTTCTGTCCTACTCTTGAGATCACACTACGGCATAATTAGGAATTCGAGACACTTCTGATTTGAAATTACCTTATACCTTATTCCAACAATTCTTTCCTTTCGCAAACTTGTAAAATTTGTCGCTTTGGTGCCGTCGTTCGTTCTGACGGTAGTTAACAACGTTTCTTTTGCACATAAATTGCACGAACCTCTCTACCTGAATCTGCTTATGCCGAGTAACGGGTTTTATCCGCGTTCTGGAAGCATTTTTTTGTAAAAAATAACATTAATTTTTTTCTTGCCTTATTACTTGGTAAATTCACAATGGCTAGTGTGGGAGCATACAATCTTTTCTTTGAAAGAAGAGACTTGAACAGGAATACACTCTAAATATCAATGATATTATTTTTGCTTTGATTCTTATTAATAATTATTGTTTCATCTTTTGATATAGATATCTAGACTGAATTAAAGTCATTAGTAATATAAAGAATTAAGCAATTTCTAAAATGTTTGTGGTCACGTTAGCCTAGTGATTATGGTCAGACTCTCGGACGGCGGTTTTCAAGCCGAATCATGTACCTGAAACTTTATGTCAGTAAAGACTAGCCGTAGCTGAGGCTGATGTACGTTAAATCTGTCGAGATCTGTCAAATACGCCTCTGTTGTATAATCTATCAACTATTAAAATGCAGAAATATTGCAATAAGGAGTTGTAATGTCATATTTTGAGAAAGTTTAGATGAGAACCCAACGAAAGTTTATTTTTAGTTCTAAGCATAATAGTTGGCAAATTTACCTAGATTTCTTTTCTTCCGATAATGAAAATGACAGGTTGTCCCAAAATAATCTATATGTTCATTTTAAAAATAAAAAAAAGATTTTGAATTGTTTTCAAAGAATGAGCAAAAAAGTAACCAGACTCTAGAATAACTTTAAGAATATCGTACCTTCTAGTAAAAAAAAGTGTTGTTACAATTTCTCTTTTAGCAACAAGCTTCCACTATCCAGTACCACATTTTGAAATTAGTTTTGATTCCACCTCATTTTCATATAGGTATGCTGAAATATCTAAACGTCTCTACAAAATCAAAAAAAATCTCCCCCATATTCTGCTGCAAATAAAATGAATTCTTTTTGTAAAAGGATTCTAATTCTTTTCTAAATTACGAACAGAATAAGAATTACAATTACTTTTAAAAAAGCGGTCAAAGATCTATGAGGCTCTCCACATATTAAATTGCTTTTTATTGATTAAACATTTTCAACGCCCAGGCATGTTTTATAATAACATCAAATTTTATTAGTACTGGACTTGCTTCAAATAGTAACAAAACTAAGGGCAAAAAAAATCTAAGGGGAGAAAACGTCTAAAGAAGTAATTTTCACCAATGCATAGAGAAGAGCAGCAGAACTACTAGACGGCACTGTACTTGAAAACATGAAGCGAGTTTTCTTAGTTTCAATCGTTATTTGTACCCTCAAAGTTTTCAGGAGGTCGTTGATGCACAGTGTAATCAGGAAAAAGGCCAAAAATATAGTGAAGTATCGAATATTATTTTCTTCAAGTTATTACAGATATTTCCAAACCGAAAGCTTTCATTACCTTCAACTCTTCTTTAAGAATCAATTTCAGCTTGAAAATAAACATTTAATGCGGTGCATTTTGAATTATATTGAAAAACGTAATATATTACATATCCGTCATTCCAATTTCGTCATAAAATAACAATTTTTTTTTTCCGCAAAAAATTTATCGAGTGAAATCAAAATTTTTATTAAAGTTACATTTAAAAGTTACGCAATATTTTTAATATGAAAATTTCTTTAGCACAAAAAAATGAAATTTTAGAACTACTGAATTTTTTTTTTTATTGATTCCTCAGTTTTCAGTTAAGAATTTTAAAGAGATTTTTAAACAGAAACGCTTTAAAATCGATTAAGTTTATTTTGCTTCATTATATGATTAATCTACTGATGCTCATATGCATACTGATCGCTGCAAATTTGAAATGGCATCGCAACATAAGGTTAAAATTTAATATTTTAAAAGGAGAAAAACATTGAACGCATCATAGTTATTGATTCTTTTACACATCTTACGCAAAAAACACGCTGGATGTAAATATGTTTCAAAAAATGGAAAATATTCCTGTGTTCATGTGTGTCAAACATTTTCATAACCTTCATTTATAAACATGCAGCAGAATAACTGAATTTATAACGTAGAGGATTTATCATACCTCCTTTGTTATAATTATCAATAAAAAAAAAGAAAATTTATGATTTCGAACAAGATCTAATGTGATATTTAATTCAAAAAAAAGCAATTAAAATTTCTACAATGTAGAATTTTTTTCTTTGAAAACTATTTAAATTTGCTGCTATTTTCACAAAAAACTGAATTTTATCATTATAACTAAAAATTTCAAAATGTGTTTAAAAAATAGAATATATATATATATATATATATATATATATATATATATATATATACATATATATATATATATATATATATATATATATATTTATAAGGTATATATGAGCAAGAAGAGCTATGTAAAGTGTCTGTTAGATAAATTTAGGATTAAAAATAAAGTAATAACATAACCATTTTTTTATGTTGAATATGTCCGATCGTCTATTGACAAAAAAAGTATAAATGTCAGAGTTTAGAATCATCTTGCCAAATAAAATTTCTTCCACATCTCCACCAAAAAAGCAACGTTATCACTGGTTGTACGATGCTGCAACAAACGAAAATATAACAAAATATCAGAAATTTATCTTTAGTCTTAAAAAAAATGTTATATGTTGCAATCAATATAACAGGCCCTCGGAGCCACATAAAGAAAGTGAAAATAAATACACATAATATATGTTGGAAATTCATGCTATTAGATGTTGTATACCGCTGTTATAAAATGATCGAAAATTAATTGTCTGTAAATCGTTAAAAACATTTACATAAAAGAAAAAAAACTCATTTACTGTGTAACATTCTGCAAGTGGAATGGCTCATTGCACCTTTTTTAGTAATAAAAATCATAAAAATTTATTTTCAGGGCCTTCTGATTACGCATTGCATTTCTTTTCCGTTAATTATCAAAGAAAGAAAAAATCAACTTACAGCCTGGTGATAGTCGAATGCTCCTCATCTGCTGGAAGCTAACACTGAAGAAATCTGGCATCGAAGCACATTCATCGATTTCATTGTTGAAATTGAACTGTAAGATAAAGCAATTTAATAACTAGATTCATCCTCATAGCTTGTGAATTTTGTAAATAGATCTACTTGAATAGGAAATTCACAAAATTTTACAAATCTTTTGAATATTGTTAAGATAAAAATTTTATTTCGAAATGAAAATTTACTTTAAAAAAAACAATATAGAATAAAATTTTAGGTGAGAAATAATATGAAAAACTCAGATAGTTTAAGCAATATTCCTGATACAATTTTATATGAAAACAAAATGTTTGAGAAAGAGAATTCACTAATAAGAAATGTACCCAGATATTTCTAAATAACTGGTGCACAAGTTGAATCGATATGAAGCCAAATATGGTAAAAATATTTTTAAAGACAAAGCTTCAAAAATTAGCAGAAAAAAATCCGGAACATACAAAAATTCATTGGTCAAGTTAATAACTCCAAGTTTTATCATATAGAATTTCTAAAAATTAGTTTTTATGTATTACAATTTTTATATACAGACAATTATAAAAACAGAAATTCAGCAGCAGGACGCTTCCAACCAAATGAGGATTATATATTAAGCATCTTCGAAGTAATGATTTTTTTTTTTTTTGAAATTATATTGCATCTGTTAAATATTACTTTTGTTTGATCAAATTGGATTGATATTCTTCATTTGAAAATTTAGAATTTACTTGAAATTTTATGGGAAAATAAATACTTCTAAATGGTCATTCCAATCTCTAAAGTTTAATGAAAACCTTGCTATATGTTCCTGCTACTTTTTATTTTTAAGAAACTATATTTTCTCGGTAAATATATCAAGGAAATATAAGTTTCTTATTATGAGATAGATTATCGATGAAAAATAAGCAGTCTGCCTAATATATATATGATGTTCACGATTATATATATATATACATATATATATATATATATATATATATATACAAATTTGTTCTTTTGTTTTCATTAGATATGAAATGTAATTCTTATATACACCTAAATTTATGTCTCTTCTTCTCTGCTTATATTATACTATATATATATATATATATATATATATATATATATATATATATATATATATATATATATATATATATTATAATAAGCAGTCTGAAAAAACATAACAAATTTATTTCGATTTTAAAGGATTTAATTATATAATGATAAATAATGGTTAATTAATACATTAAATTTTTTTTTTCATGTGTATCTCATAATTTTGTTTTCAAGAAGATAGGTTACTTTTGTATACTTAAATTGGTAGGATTTGTACATTGTTTACTTATCAAGTAAACCAATCAATTGAATAGATTGGTGGTTGATTTTATGTAAACAATTACCATATTGAATCTGAAGATTAAGGAAACTTCATGGGTTTTAAGTTAGTAAGAGTTTCATAATTTTTTTTGAATTTCTTGTTTTTTAAAAAGTGAATAAATATGTATCTTTTATTTTTATGAATCATTTAAATTTGGCTAAAATGAGTTTTCATTCTTTTTGCTCATTCTTTATTTTATTTCTTTGGTTTAATTACTGTTCTGAATAAGGATTTTTGCTTACGTTTGGTTTTTCACAATTTTATTGTATAACGATTATGCTAGGAAAGGATTGGATTCATAATACTAATACAACTAAGCATTTTTAGTACCAAAACTGAGATAGTATTTCAAACTGCTTCATCTCTATTCTTTCAACTTAATGTCTAATTTTTAATTGATTCCTGTTTAGTAGATTTCGGTGGTATTTTTACCTGTTATGACTACTGTAGTCAGGGAATATTGAAAATTACTGGTTACATTTTTTGCATTTCAAATGCAGTTAAAATTTATATTGTTATAAATGGGTATTTTATAATTAGATTGCATACTAGTTTATTATAGATTCTTGTGTATTTTTTTAAATTTTATATGCTTACAGCAAGTTAAAGACACATTTTTCTTTTTAATTTTCAGATTAATCTCTTTGCTTTAATTGTGTTGTCTCGTTTTAATAGAATTATAATACGTATTTTCAATAAGTTTATTTATTAACTTGGTAATAATAACAATTTTTACTGATTTTATATTTTGAATTTGACTAATTTATTCTTGCTTTAGTTTGATTATTTATTATATATATATATATATATATATATGTATATATACAAGGTAATATTACGTCATATTGGAATTAGATTTGAAGAATAAAGTTGTTTGAAGATGAAAGTTATAACTTTCTTCATTAAAAAAAATATATTTTTAAGCTTGTATTAATAAGTGTAGATTAATTCTAAGTTTATATTCATTTACTTTATTTTTAATGTATGTTTCTTTTTTTCATTTTTCTTATTTGAATTTCTGTGCTTATCTGGAATTTTGATTATTTTTAGTCTATACTATTAATAATAACATAATTCCCGAAGTTGAGATGGTTGGATGTGTGAAACTAATTTAAGACCCTTTTATAAAGAATAGGACAGTATTTAAAATACATTATCCTCATTTATACTCTTTAACTCTTTTCTTTTTTTTTGAGAATTGCTATATTTTTTTGAATAGCTTTGTATTTAACGAGGTTGTAACTTTGAATTAATTGTTTAAAATTGTTTGGAATTAAAATTATTATATACAATTCTATTGAAGCAAACTTATGAATTTTTTCATTATAACATTTTGTAAGTATTTTTAATTTAGGATAATATTTTTAACTTTGTTGATTTGGTCATTTCGATAAGTTGCTGATTTTTTTCAATTAGTTTTGAAGTATTAGTAGTTTTTGAGTTTTAGTAAATTTTATATATACTGCTGTTTGTAGAAAATGCAACACCATGAAAGAATCATCAGAATCAAATGAAATTTAATGCAGAAACGACTTGTACTGATACAAATAAATGATGAAATTTTCAAAACAAAAGAAACAAATTAAGCGTCCGAAATCAGTATTTGGTGCAGCCACCATGCGCTGCAATAAGTGCTGCTATACGACGTGGCATGGAGTCAAACAGATGTTGAATATCTGCTTGAGGAAGAGAATTCCATATCGCTTGAATGCGCAACCAAAGTTCGTCTTTGGAAACTGCAGGACGCGGATCACGAGCGAGACGCCGACCAACCATATCCCACACGTGCTCAATAGGCGACATATCCGGTGAATAAGCAGGCCAAGGAAGAAGTTGCATGCGTTGTGCTGAACAGAAGTCTCGAACAGTCCGCGCAACATGTGGGCGTGCATTATCCTGCTGAAAGATAGCTCCAGGGATGCCTTGAAGGAAAGGAACGACTTCGGGCTGTAGCACTTCACGGACGTACCTGTTGCTATTGAGATTACCCTCAATTCGTATCAAATTGGATCGTCCATGATACGAAATCGCACCCCAGACCATAACTCCGGGTGTTCGACCACTATGTCGTTCAATAATACACTCGGGAAGGCAGCGTTGACCGGCATAACGTCTAACACGAACACGGCCATCATGGGTCCACAAATTGAAGCGTGATTCATCTGAAAAGACAACTTGGTGCCAATCAGCTCGCCTGTCTCTGTGCTCAAGAGCCCACTGCCGACGCAGCCGTCGATGATTCGCCGTGAGGGGAATCCTGTATAAAGGCACCCTTGCACGCAATCCACGGCGCAGCAGACGACGACGAATTGACGAAGCCGACAATTGTACACCTGTAGCAGTAGACCAACGTGCTGCCAGCTGCCTGGAGGAAGCTGTGCGATCATTCACCGCCATGCGGAGCAGGTGTCGATCATCGCGCTCTGACGTCACCTTCTGTCGTCCAGTGCCTGTTTTTCGAGTTGTTCGGTGCTCGTCGGTCCACTGCTTCCAAACTCGCATCACTGTGGAACTGTTCCGCTGCATACGAGCTGCTATTGCGCGATAGGAAAATCCTCCTTCTCGAAGGCCGATTATCCTCCCTCGTTCAAACTCCGTAAGTTGCTTGAATTTCTTATTTTTCCGTCGTGGAGGCATACTCAGGTCTCACTAAACGTTTGCCACTAACAAATAATCATAGACTTTTTTCAACGTCCCGCTACAGCACTTTATTTATACGCTTTCAGCATCAATTCAGAGGGCGCTGCGCGCGCCGCGCACGAGCGATGGCTCTGAAACTTTATTAATTTGCATAATATCCTATAATTGACATTTGCTGCGAATTTCATTTGATTCTGATGATTCCTTCATGGTGTTGCATTTTCTACAAACAGCAGTTTATTTTTAGAGGCTTTTATTAGTAATTTTGTATATATATATATATATATATATATATATACATACATATATTAAATCTGATCCAAGGAAAAAATTCCTTTACTTCAGAGAATATTAGGACACTTATAAATATGGATAATGGGAAATACTAAATAAGAGAAATTCAAAATATCTTCAAGACATAAAAGAGATCTATTCTGCATCAAAAAAGAGAATATAACTATTCAAACAAACATTTTTCGCCGCCTCAGATACTTTAGCATAATAAATTTAATCGTCATCTGTTACAAAATTTAGAATTGCTGAAATATTTGTTAGCAATGATGTTTATGACTTCATCAATTCAGATAAGTGTAAAGGCAAGGTGTCTTCTAATTGAAAATTATACGATTGTATGAGAATTTTCTTTTTTGCAAATTCTTAACCTAAATGATGCAAGTAAGAAATAATTTTTTTTGTGTTATTAAAAGTTTCTCTAAAATTTTAAGCCAATCCAACTACAGTTTATTAAGAATAAATCGAACTTTTTAATCTAATATTTAATTGTGATACTTGTGCAGTTCCTAATTTTATTTTTTAAGTGTCTTTTTAAAAAAATAACAGATCAATTGGTGTCTCAAGTTTTTCGAGATTATTATATATTATCTCTCTCTCTCTCTCTCTCTCTATATATATATATATATATATATATAATTACAAATCCTATTAAGAACATATTTTTTTAAAAGACTGTTGTTATTAAATGTTTATTTTTTTTATCAGAAAAACTGTATTTTATTAAATAAAATCTTTTTTCCTGAAAATATGCATTTTTCGATGTAATATAAATACATTATTTTGTATTTTTGTTTTCTATTTTTACTATGGTAACTTTTTTTAATCCTAAACTTTTTATGTCGTGTTTAGGAGCAATTTAAAAGGTACAGAAAATATTGATTTAAAGTATTAAAAATTATTTACATTTACAAGTCAAACTTATTAGTTTTAAAATTGCCTTATTGTTCCCTTTACCGTTCGTGACAACTATTCTTTCTTGAAGCTATTATCCTTGCAGACGATTTTAATTTTTTCTCTGAGTAAATAGATTAATAGATTCGTCGCAAAGGTACAAAAAGTTATTCTAAATCAGATAAATTCTACGCTTTTACAGGAAATTAACGTCTCTTTTCCCTTCAAGGCAATTATTTTTAAGAAAAACTTAACTACTTTATCCTAAGATGAGATCCAAGACATCAAGAAAAAGACGTAAAGAAAATATAAAAAAAGGAATAATTACTTCAAAAGAGATAAGATGTGCTAACGATGTTTAATTACCTTCCATATCCATAAAAAGTTTTCTTATCGTTCGAAATGTCAATCAAGTGGACATTCTCATGAAAAACAGTGGGAAAAAAAAGAAAAAATAACTAGCACTGTTTAATATGTTAATTTACTCCTTTCCTTTTCACTGAATGACAAACATTCGTTTGAATAAAAACTGCCATGAACTAAATTTAAATCCATCATGAACTTAAAAAGTAAGGAAATATTGCTTAAATATTTGCATTGCTAAGAGAAAAACAGCAGGAACAGTGATAAGTATTCCAAATTATTAACAGAAGAATGAATGTTCAATTGATGAATAATTCAGATTTTGTAATTCGAAACAAAATTTCGAAACAGATAATTATTTACATTATGTTTAAAAAAGTAGAGTGTCTCACCATAATATAAAATATTTTTGATCAATGTATTTGCAAATTTTAAATTGGATGATTCTTAGCAAATAGCTTCGAAATTTTAAATGAAAAGAACAACATGCAGGAGGAAAGTATCGTCCAATTAGAAAATAGTCACATTAACATACAACACTCTTGATGTTAGATTTGTATTTCTAATTACCTAATTTAAATAACAAATTATGTCTTATTTTTTTTGAAATTCAAGTGCAGCTTTTGGCCTAAGTATAATACATCCGCATCCTAAAGCAACATATTATTATCTTTTATACTGAGTATAAATAATCTTTTCAGAAAATCAGTGAGATAACAAAGGAATTTTTTTGAAATACTGCAGAAAGTATCTCGAGAAAAATTTGTATTATCTCACAACTTATTTTCCGTGTGTAATTTGAGTCTGTAACACTAATTATATTTTATACACTTTACATATCATTTTTATGTGCAATTTTCAAACAAATTTTTAAATATTTTTTTCAAAAGGAGAAAAATTCTCCAATTTATAGCGTAAGATGCTAAAATTAATTTCCTGTTAACTTCATAAATGTCAAAGCAAAAAAAAAAAAGTAGCATAAAATGTAAAAAAATTTTTTTAACTTTTTAAGAAATTATTGTATTTAAAATATATCAGAGTTTTCAACTGGCACTTTCTTTTTTTTTAAAAAAAATCTGATCTAAGATAACTTCATTTCAGTAAACTTTTTATCTTTTCAACTTTCTAAAGAATGTCCAAGTGAATTAATATAAAAAGTCGTAGGAGTTTTCATTAACATTAGCAGATTAAAAATTAGGAAAATAAATAATAAAATACTTTAGATAAAAATAACTTAAAAGATAACCTAATCTTTCCTTATGATAATGTCTAAAATAATTAAAATATTTCCTCATTAAAGAAAGGAAAGTTTTTCAAACGGAAATTACAATAACTTAATTAAAAATGTTCTTTAATTAAAATGTTTTAAGCGTAAGGAGATCCCAAAATGGAGCATTTCCGAACAAGTAGTTAAAGTAATAATTGCATGTAAGATTTACATCTGAGGTAAAGAAGAGTGCACCATGTGCGGAGTGGGGGTTGGTCTCTCTAAATATGAGGTAAATAAGAATTATGTCTGAAGTAAGTCAGATTTTCATGGATGGCATAGTAAAAATCGGAATGTCGAGTCTTGTATATATATATATATATATATATATATATATATAACGAGATCCATGGCTTATATATTGTAGTTTCAGATTTCCTCCACCAGTACTCTTTTCTTTCCAACGTCAACAATCAATGTCACCAAGTGCAAGTGATATTTAGGGAATTGCACTTTCTCCCATCCTCCCGCTCCACCTCAACCGCAGAGAGGAACAGAAAATCTTGGGAGAGAAGAGTCGATTTGAAGAATTTGACGTGAGAGAACATTTTTGAGACTCGGCTTTTAAGGAAAAGATGTGAATCCTATTTGTAAATTTTAATCAATAATTTAAATAGGGGTAAATATCCCCTTTGTAAATAATCTTTATATAGTTAAATAATGACTTATATATATATATATATATATATATATATATATATATATATATATATATAATATATTTTATCAGAAAATTAGTGTTGAAAAGTAATGCTACTATTAAAAACAGTAATGGCATAGTCAAATATATCAACAACAAACGGGTTTATGTACCATTAATAAAGTTATCGCCTAAGAAAAGTCTGGTTAATTAGTTATGTTAATATTAAAAGAAAATTACACTAAATGTAATTTAACACATTGTAATTATAAGTTTTATTATTTTTTTTTTTTTCATGTTTCTAATTTTTTCCCTTTTTTTCCAAATTGTTTTAATTTTAAAGATTTTACAATTTTTCTGGCATTAGTTCTCCTTTCTGATAGCCGGATTGGATTACACTTTCAGTTTAAACTCAAGTTGGAGAACTGTGATTTGTATGCAGGAGATTTGTGTGGAATTTTTTGCTATATATAGCGTTTCATGCAACTTTTTATGAAATGCCATACATCCAAGAATAATTTTTAATCCGATAGAATTATTGTGTTTGGATTATTATTTTTTCTTTTTTTACTAAGTACAGACTGAAAACATTTCTTTAGTCTATATATGCATTTTACTTAATTTCTTCCTTGCATCGTTTCTTAAAAAATTAATGGAATTTACATTTCGGTCTATAATATTTTTCTGTTTGTTTTGTTTATTGGAAATTTGTAAGACATCGTTTAACCATCTAATCTGTCAAAAGCTAGATTCAGAATTTAAAATTTTCAGAATTTTCATTTCCTTGCTTTTTACATTTTGGTTTGCTTTTATTCATGATTTGAACTTCATCTTTTTGCCATCATTTTTTGATTTAGTATTCTTTCAGGTTTTTGGATGTCTTTCTTAATTGTTTTGTTATGTATTTTTTTCTTATTCTTTTTTTCTATGTTTTAATTCCTGTATCTATAATAATTTGAATTAATTATTTTGAATTACATCTTTATATCTCTACTTTCATATATATATATATATATATATATATATATATATATATGGGGCCAAAATTCAATAAGGCAATGAAAGTTACCCAAAGTGACAGCCTTAAATACAAGGTTCATTATAACTTAAAAATTTACTTACCCTATTCTTATCTTAAAAGTGAATATTTAAAAGATTTTTTTTTCAATCTAAGTTAAAAGAATCAGGACATCAAAATCAGAAACGATAACCATCGAGTGAGGGACGTGAGTGAATAATAAAGAGAAAGCAATCTGTTGCGCTATCTTTATTATTTACTTGTAAGAATTGGTCATCGTTTTTGAAGGCAATGTGGCGAAATTGCATTGAGAAAAATTGGATAATATAAAAAAAAAACATAATAATGGTGTATATTATGTGTTATATTAAACTGAAAAGAAAATTCTGTACTCTCTTCGCCTTTCAAAACCATACGTTTTATCGTTAATTATAAGGAATTTAAGAGAATAGTTGTCGGCACAAGAAAGGTTGACAAAATTAAAATTAAAAATTTTAATAAAAGGCGGGAAACAACTCATGATTTAAAATACTAGCTGTCGGTGATGTTCTACATGGGTTTGTAATGCTTTCCTAAAGAAAATTTTAACGGTACACCTACTTTTGAGGAATGGGTGGCGGTGGCAGTTTTGAATTAGTGCAGCTTTTGATCTTTTAACAGAGCGTGATATGGACAAAAAGGGATAGAGTTTTCAACGATTCGTTAGGAGTTAGTCTGCGGTAAACATTTTGAGACTGCCTTTTAATAAACTTTAAAATTAGTTCAATTTTTATGCTCTGATGTGGGACTTCGCTCTTAATAAACTAACGAGCTTTAGTAAATTTACGCAGAGAGACGTTTTGAAGGATCTGCTTTTTTTAGATGTTTAGTTGCGGCAGACGCAACTAAACATCTAATAAGTAATATAAATTTCCTATTTAGGTCAACAATTTTTTTTATTCCAGTTAATTTTTATTAAATAATTATAATTAATATAAATATATATATACATATGACAGAATCACAATATTAAGTGACAAAAGAAATTTTTTTCCAGTGATCTACACGCTTCGTCGCTGACAGTATTTATTCCTAATTTATATCCTGATAAATATCTTATATAAGAGAAATTATTTTTCTCCCATATAAAACTAAAATTAATTATTTGAAAATCAAATAAAAAAAACTTAATGTTTCGACGAGATTCGATTCGAAAGTATGAAGATTCTACGTCGACGCTCTACCAACTTTGCCATTGCAAGACAAATGACATAGTGGAAGCATTGGCTTGTTTCTTAATTCATCCGGTAAATTAAATGGTTGGAATGCAGCTTAGTCCAATCACTCTAGGTGACAGGAATTATATGGCAGTATTTTGTTACGTGTGGCTACCCTGGTTCGCTTTGCGGACTTAACGTTCAGCCAGAAAAAATCGCCAAGTTTGGCAACTCTTGAAATCGCGCAAAGTGGTTGGGCTAAACTGTATTTTCACCAATTAAATTTAATTAAATAAATTAATATTTGAAAAAACTATATTAACATCAAGTGTCATCCATTGCAAGTTTAAAAAAATGTATTTGAACTTGAGTGGATGAATAAAAAGTATTTTATTAACGATTTAAAATCATTTGAACAAGATATATATAGGGAGAGTGTGAGCTAATAGTAGGAATTTTAATAGAAAGCACATCTTTCAAAAACGTTCATTTTCAGAGGCGCACATGAGGATTGGACTCAGTATTGTTTTATGAAGCAGAGGCTTGTGTTGATCTCCAGCTTGTTCGTACTAGAAACGAAGCTATTGAGGGTAAAACTCTTGCCAATTGCCTTCTGATGAGAGACTATGATGTGCTAGACCAAAGTTAATTTTGCTAAATTAACTCCAGATACTTGTACTCAGTAACTCATAGGATGATCGAAAAATTTCTTGCTAAGTGAATTGCCAAAGTGCTGTTGTGTCGTAAAGAGGAGGTATACGTGTTTCGATGCGTTAACTTTAATTTTAGCCATCTGCATGAAATAAAAAAATATCAAAATTACAAGCACTCCTTCAAATAATTACAAGTATTTTGGAATTTTCTTAGTTAAGTTTAAACCTTGCTGCTAAGTAAATGTATTTGAATCTAAAATACATATGTCTTAGATGCAAACGTGGAATAGGAAACGCAAATTGATTAAGTGTATAATGATTAAACGCTTTTTCTGTTCAAACTCAAAATTGTAAAACTTTGTAGTTTATTTGCTCAGAAGATTTTGAGGAAAGTAAATGAAAAAACTGTTTTTTTTTCATGTGGGGCAAATCTTATCTCAATTTCATCATTGTTTTTTTGTTTGTTTTCGTACTTATAATCTTTAAATTGCCTCAATTTAATAAGGCACGTAACTCTTTCTCAAATCTGGTGGCTGTGGTAGTCTAGTGGTCATGGTCGCGGACTCGTGTCCGGTTATTTTCATTCAGTCATAGGTTCGAGCTTTGATGTTACTCCGCCGTGTAGCTGGGGCTAATGCACGTTAGATATGTCGATGCTCTAAGTCCTCCCTTTAGCATGGTGTGGAAGTTAAGAGAGGGGGCAACTCAGGTGTCATCTGCGTCACTTGACCAAGGTTCTGAATGACGAGCTTCGTAGTCAATAGCCCTCGTGTTGCTGATCAGTGCAACATTAATCAAACCAATAAAGTCAACCAATCTTCTCAAATGTGAGCATATACTTTAAAATATGCATATTCAAAAATTTTTATTCCAATATTTATTATGTCTTATATTAACGCTTCAAAATACATGCATTCTCTAAGTACTTTTGAGAAATCAAATCTTTTTGGGAACTTGAAATTTAGTTCAATTAATACAATAGGATTCAAATTGAAATAAATTGTGGCTCCTTAGTGAAATAATTTTGGAGTATATAATGATTTTAAAATTAACTGGCCAAGAATTTTCATATGGTTAGAGAGCGCCATTGAGAGATAATGGCAGCTTCCTAGTTAGTACATATTGATGATTATTCTGAGTTGAATTCATGAAGCTTCAATATACATGGACTAATTGAATCGGTACAACAAGTTTACAGCTGTAATTATTTCTAGTATACATTTTATTATCATATTTATCGTTGTTAAAAGAACGAGGAAGGAGCAGTATCTTCCGTCTACGATCTTTTGTTCCCTGGCGAAAAGACGTTTATCATTCACTTCTTTGTCTCGGAAAGTATTATTCATTCACATTTCCTCCTGGGAGGTCTAATTCTCTCCAGAAAGCAGTAATTGGATAACGTGAAGGATTTGTTAGGAAAATTGGATTAGAACATCGAAAGCTAAGAAATTAGTTCCATAAGAATTCTATAAGTTGAACAATATCCATACAAACCGCAAGTGCATTCTCTGTGCGGTCGGTTATATCACATTATTTAACGACGATAAATCGTAGTTAATTCTTTGACGTACTTGAAATTTGAAACAAATGCAGAAAATAAGGGCATTAAAGTTATTCCCAAAAGCAGCTTGTTAAAACATATTTTAGAACACTTTTTTAATCTTTAGCGAGTCAAAATATATGTAGAATGCTATCATTTGAAGTATCTTTTTTTATTTTTGTATGAAACGTCAAATTTATTTTGGATTAATTCTCAAATATTATAGTCTTATATAAGCTGTAATTTTTAAACATCGTTTGAGTAAAAATGGATAAAGTTTTAGAGAGTTTCAGTGATGTTTCTGTTTCTCATATAATTTTAGAATAAAGAAATATTAGTAAATATTCATTAAAATAAATTCTGCCTGACAGATTAAATGACTGTGACTGCAATTCAAGGTAGAACTTAACTTAACTAAGAATACATGTAACTCAGATTAAAATATAAGACAGAATTTATAAAAATATCATATTTCGTTTCATAGCACGAAACTTAAAATGCTTTGAGAATAAAGGTATTTATGACAGTAGAAGAACCAATTAAAATTTGAAGTTTCAGCTCGGACTTCTATAATCCCAACAACTAAAGAATGTCATTGGATAAAATTGAAGCTGGACAAAGTGAAAAAAAATACTTTGACCTGCAGGTCCCAAGACCATAGATAATGTACGAAGCCATTTTACATTTCAATTTCATTACTCATCCGTTATGAAAAGAACGAAGTCAATCGGCTGTGATGATCCGCGAAATATCAAAAAGATGCAATAGTTAATAACTAAATAACTTTTACATTCCATGTTTTTTAAACAAAAAAAGCTTATATTTCTTCAAAATAATTTTATCCTTACTATTAGAGTTAATGATCAGTAATGGTTAAATGAAGATGACAGAAACAAAACCATAAAGATGCTCGTTTGGTACGATGGGGTGGACTCGCATTGTACTCGGCATATTTTTTTAGAAAGTACCGTTTTTAAAAATGGCCGCTGCAGCTCGATTGTCCTCATTCCCCTCAGATGTATACCTATATCTATTGGTTGATCACAGACGCCAGTCAGGAATTATTTGTTGGTGTTTATGTTTGGTTGTGCGCATTTAAAATGCCGCACATAATTGAAAATGTTACTGATTGTGAATTACGTGCTATGATTCGCTTTCTGAATGGAAAAAGGCGTGTAAGCTACCAAAATTCATCAGCAGAAGAGTATGCAGAAAACAATATGAGCGATGGAATGGTAAGAAAATGGGAGAAAGTATTTAAATATTAGAAGGAAGCCCCTCACACATTTAGCATCCCCCCTCAAAAAAAATTAAGCGCAAGCAAACAATTTCAGCACGTAAAATCATATTTACAGTGTTTTGTTATAAGCAGGGTGTCTTGATTGAGGATATTTTCTTTCTGGGTGATACAGTTCATTCCGAAACATACTGTTGTGACGCTTTAATTGAACTGCATCGAGTTATCCAAAACAAAAGGCATGACAAGCTTAATGAATGGATAGTTCTGCTGCATGGCAATGACCTTCCCCACATGGCTCATTGAAACAGAGATATCATCGCCTCATATTGCTGAGAATAACATATAATCTCCTTCAGTATAGTCCTGATCTGGTGCTTAGTGATTATCACTTGTTCATCCATATGAAAAAGAATATAAGCATTCAGCACCACATGACGTTGATGTTAGAACGGAAGTGCTGCAGTGATTAGTTCATCAAGCGGCAGATTTAAATAGGCTGGAATCTAGAAACTGGTTGTGTGGTATAATAAGTGCATTAATAATGGAGGTAACTGTGTTGAATTTTCTGATTAAGGTGCTGCCTTTTTGTTTAAATAAAGTAGTTGAAAAATATCTGCACTGTTTTTTTTTTTTTTTTTTTTTAAATATTAAAACGGTATTTAAAAACACGCAAACTTTGACTTCATAGAAGCAAAATCGACATGGAGAGTAGAAAACAGAGAAAATTACAACTTTATTTAATCTCAGCTCTGCGTAACGGGATGTATTATTTATTTTAAATGAGTGCTTGACTCGAATAGATATCCACAAAATGATACCTTATTATTTTTTCTAAAGATTAAATAAATATGAAATGTCCCTGAAATTTGTATCTTATATATCTTAGATCTCTTTGTTTTTGTTCATAGGGTCTCAAAGCAGTAAATTGTTCACCTCGGGTATCGGAGATAGAACTAAAAATTAGTGGTGTATGAAAAGATTACTTTAATGATGATTTTGTTTAGTAAATTATGATTTTGTAATATTAGATATTAACTATTAATCAATAAGTTATTAAACATGCTAAATGTATAATAATGGACTAAGCTCTAAATAATTTTATGTTTTCTCTAATCCAAATCCATACCTGAATTCTAAGCGTTCCCATAAAAAATTTATTACCAAATATATTTTAAAGAAATATACTCAGTGACCAAAAATTAATGAATACTCATCACTCTAGCTTCGACTGAACTGTGTAGCATGTGTGCTTTGTAATAAATTTAATTGGCTGATAGAATGCCTTCTCCTAGTCTGAAGCACCAGTTAACATTAGTAATTGTCTGTTCATCGGGAAAACAAGAAGTTTGAGTGATTTTGAGCGTGGCACGATGGTGATACCAGAAAGGACGGTTTCAGTATCTCCGAAGCCACTAATCTTCTAGGCTTTTATCGTACAACAATTCTTCGAATCTGAAAATAATGACAGCTAAGCTAAAAAAAAAAAAAAAAAAAACTGAGCGGAAAGCGGAATAGAGGACGGAAATCGCTTGTAAACGAATGAGATGCCAGGCGAATTACACGAATTTTGCGAAGCAAATCTAGAGCTACAACGTAGCAAATTGTAGCACAATACAACTCAGGATCATCACAAAGCATAGCTATTAGATCTACAAAACGGATCTTAAGACGATATGTTATTAATAGCCGGTGATCAAAAAGTGTAAGAAGAAAACGCCTTTTGTGGTCTAAAGAATGCCATAATTGGACACAAGACGAAAGGAAGAAGATTACCTGATCGAATGAATCGGGATTTCTTCTTTATGACGTCGATAGCAGGGTCCATGTGTCATGTGGCATACCATATAACAACTGATCAAGTATTGGTAGGAGAATCACGATCTGGGGAGCCTTTTGCAGGTATATTAATGACCTCTTAGTTCCACTAGAAATTTATCAATGTCAGTCGTATCTAAACTTGGTTGCTGACAATGTACACCCACTTATGGTTATAATGATTCTTGGTGATCTTAGGTATTTACAAGACTATTCAACCCTTCCATCGCGCTTAAAATTATATCACAATGGGTTGAGGAATGTGATTCAGAGTTTTAATTACTTCAATGGCTCTCCTCAAACACCGACCGCAACCCAGCTGAGTATTTGTGGGACGAGGAGGAAAAATCTGTTAAAAGCTCTGTAACACCACCTTCTAATTTGATGGAATTATGAACCCTCATTTCGTTAGCTCACCATATTCCTACTCAACGGTTTCAGCAACTTGTCGAGTTCTTGCCTAAAAGATTACGAGTATTTTCTATCATCGAAATCAGAGGAGATCTTATATGATATAAGCAGTGAGTAGCAAAATGTTTTTAATTTTTTTGGTAATTGAGTGCATGTAAAAAATAACAATAAGTGATATACTTACATCAGTATGTTTTACTTAGTCTTAGCAGTCTCTTGTTCAATCTGCTAAAACTCAAGTAATATGTCCTCGATTTAAATTAATAATATTTTTTTAAATGTAATAATTAAATTTAAATATTCTCTTGTATAAGGTACATCAATTTTTGAGTTAAAAACATCGTTCCATGAATTGAAACAAAAAATAATAATAAAAAAAAAAAAAAAAAAAAAAAGAAAATATATACGAATCGAAAAAAGAATTGAAACTCATTTTAGTGGAGTACATTATTTAAAAATCTCTTCGTAGATTCACAACTGATATCAATTTCGTATGAAATGTGTCATGTCAAAGGTTACAGCTAATAAACACCAACCATACATCAAGAGTATAATTCATACAAAATACTTATCATCCTTCATAACTAACTCCTTATTATTATTCGTTTTTTATCCCATCTGCGAGTAAAAAAGAAACGTGGGATTCCAGAAATATCTAATATTGATTCATCTTAGAAAATGAATTCTTCCTTAAGTAGTCTAATGACATACATATACATCAAACTTATTTTTTAAAAGTTTAAATAAAAATGTATTGTACCATAAGAGCTGTAGTTCTTCTTATCTCCTTGTGCAAGAATCCCAACATTCTGAGTAGTGTCATCTTCAATGCCCAGTCGTCGAGAAATCCAAAAGTGAACATCGCTATTGAATCTAAATCGAAAAAATGCAAACATCACTAAAAGAATTTAAAATCACGAAGCTAATTAAACGTGCTCTCACGTTTATCTATGAGGGATCAAAAGGGTCTTTTAAAATTGTTTTTCATAACAGAGTTCTTAATCCTAAGAGTCTTTAGAAAGATTTCAGAAAGTACGTGAGCTAGGATTACAAATAAT
The DNA here is from genome assembly GCA_019974015.1 of Nephila pilipes. NCBI lineage: Eukaryota > Metazoa > Arthropoda > Arachnida > Araneae > Nephilidae > Nephila > Nephila pilipes. The sequence continues at coordinate 379,690 of BMAW01052727.1, read as the reverse complement.
AAACTCATTAATTTTATTTTCAGGAGCAACTAATTAAAGCTTGCTTAAATGCACGCGTTAAATTACAGTAATAATAGTTGTGCCTACGTTTGTATTCCCAAGAATGCCACATGTGATTATTGTTCAAATTCTTGGTAAATAAATTTTTTTAATCTGATGTCCTCAAAAATAAAATTTTATTTGAGGATCTAGTATCTTAAATATATTTATGCATTATTATATTAGCCCCCAAATATGAATTGGTATAACTGATCGCTTTTTAAAAATTTGTCGTAAAAAGTTTTGCGTATTTGTTTGATGTCTACTTTCACCAGTAATGAATATAATTTTCAAAAGTATGTTTATTAATTTCTACGTTTTTATTGAATTGAAATAAAATATATAAGAATTAAGCATTTTATTTACCTAGTGATTGAAGTATTAAATATTGTTTACCTATTGATTGAAGAATTAATTTTAATCGCATGTAATGATGATTCAAGAAAGAAATGTTGAAAATCAGTAAAATTATGTAGAATTTTAAGGTAGTTGTGAGACAGCCATTTTTGCCTCAGGATTTTTGAATTACCTTTTTCCCTTCTTAATCAGAATGAATAAAATCTGTAGTGGTTAACTTTATTACGTGTTTAGCACATTATTCTAATAATGATAATAATATTTGCTTATCCTGCAAACTCTAAGCAACAGGCTTCTAATAACGGGATCCAAATCAGGTATAAATGCACTGTACGAGGTGTGTCTATTAAATAACTGACGCTGTAAAACATTTTATTTTGATGCCGTATATATTTATTTATTATCATCTTTAATATACATCCCCCCTCTATATCTGCATCGTTCCATGCGAATTTTCCATTGTTCGAAACAATGCTGGAAGTTTTCTTCTGTCAACTCCTTCAAGATGCGTGTCCCTTTTTCTTTTACAGCTTTAACAATTTAAATCATGTTCTTTTTTATGTAGATTTCACCTTAGGAAGCAGATAGAAGTTGTATGGCTCAAGATCTGAAGAATAAGGAGGATAAGTTATAACACTGGGGTAATGTGCTTGGCTAGAAACCTCTTGACAGACAATGCGAAATGAGCCAAAGCATTGCCTTGGTGAAAAAAATTTGCCGTACGGATTTTTCGTCAATTCCTGCAGTCTCAACAATCGCACAAATACTTTACCGATGGTCAGATCGAATCTGATTACTGATTTTTTTCGATATTGTTACCCGTTTTTAACGTGGGAGGGCTCCCTGGGAGTGAATCAACTTCCACGTCCTCTCGGCGATCTTGAAAACTCTTAAACCACTCAAAAAATGCGCACGCGATAAACATTCATTTCTATACACTTCTTTCAATAAATTATGTTTCATTAGCAGTTTTTACAAGTTTCGTTGTTTACTGAAATAAGAGGCACTACATTCGAAAAGAAGGGTTCATTCTAAACAGCTGTCGGTCTCTGGAGTTTGGAGTATGCGTACTTCTGCAGCAGCGCCAGCCTCGTTATTTAATAACCACACCTCATATATCACCTTATAGTTGCTCGAATATCTATCGCATTCCTACGATGCCCTTTGATTTCTCCATTTCTCCTCATTCCTTTTCCCTATACTTCTTTTTACATAGAAAGGCTCATTCACGTACAATACAGTTTTTTCATAAAGGAGATGCTCATATCATACACCGTAGTGAAGAAGCCCAGAAGTTAGTTAAAAGGAAACGTACACGATAATCCGTTTCAAATTTTTAACATAATTATCAAATTGTTAAAATTAGTTACCTAAATAATTAACTATCCTTCTAAGACATGGCATTTTACTGTGTCGAATACAAATTTAATCTTTTCAACATAAAAATATTCTAGCCATAAATTGAAAAAGTTTCATTTTATTTACAGGTTTTCATAATAAATAAAAAAATGTTTACGTACTTCATTAACAAAATATATGCTCCATAGATCAGCATCATGATGAGAGATTCATACCATGTCACCTCACTGTCAAAGATGATCTGTGAAGAGGAACTTCATTAGATCAATCAATTATTGAGAGTTTATTTAAACATTAACACAAGCCATATTTACTAAAGGATAAATACTTAAAGTTAGATTCGTATAGAGTGTACAATCTTGACGAATACAATAATGTCCTATCAAACTTAACTCTGGATATGCAATAACCAATATTCTTTATGTATGTCTGCCCAGAGTGATTATCAACTTTATTCGGAAGTTTAATCAAATATTTGATGATTCAGTTAATTTCTAAAAAATAATTTGAATACTTTAGACTAGGGGTGTCAAACTCATTTCTAACTACGGGTCAATCTCAAAGATGTAAAAGTCATGTGGTCTGCCTTATATGTAGATAAGGCGTTTTTTTTTCCCTCTTGACATACTTTGTAGTAAGTGTATTGTTAATTGTGATTTGTATCACCGTACTTATGTAGTTCATAGAGAGGTCTTGTGCTATATAAATCCGGTACATTAATAGTATTCTTATATATCACGTATATTATTTATCTTTTATGTAACAGCGAAAGTACAATAATTCCCATTTATCTTCAAAGTGCCAATGTTCATAAACTATTTTTCAATTAGTTTTGCTACCACCTGGTTTATATAAAAGCATGCTGAACGTGAGTGACTAAAATAATTAATAACAAAATATAATGTGTAACACAAAATAATAATATGTAACAAAATCAAGATTTTTGTTGAAATTAACGTATCAGACACAGAATAATTGTCCTAATTAATAAGCTTATTTTTCTGGATATCTGAATTCGGAATATTTATTGTTGGGCACACCAAGCTATTAAGTAAAAGATTAATGGTATGGTTGGTATTATTTTATTGCCGGCTACTAAAATATTCCATGTTATTTGTGAGGGAAATGGTGCATCGATTCAACACGACTATTAATATATAGTTTACTGGCGAATATTGGGATTTCTTATCAGAAATCACGTGTTATGAAAATTTCCTGTGTGTTTGGAAGTGAAATCAAGTTCAACTCGGAGGACAATGACAAATGACGCTTTATTCGAAAATCTCCAAGACAACACACATGTAGTACAGCTAGGACAAAAACTATACAAACAGATACACTGCACTTGCATAATTTTTGTGACACAGATACAGAGACAAAACACACTTTTAAGGAGAGTCACAGTTATAACAGCAATGTTCAGCTCACTAGCTTACTAATTATCGCTACGGACTACCTCCACAGTAATACTCTGCATTTCCATGGCAGGTTCCGACAATTCCCGGCAGATACACACTGATTATTTGCAAATTCCCCTGACACTCTCCACTTCAAGTGACGACAGTTTCAAGTCGATTTGCCTATCAATCTCCGCAACAGCAGACTGACTCGCTGATTGACGAACTGATTCAGCAGACAGAATGGTTCCCTGCCTCTTGGACTCTCGGCGTATTTATAAATCTTTCGGACAGGTATGACGCCACATGGGAAAATTCATGAAAAGTCCGGAACTTTCTTCCCAATCAATATTTAGCTTAGGTACCAGGACATTCGAGATCTTTCCACTTGTTGCTAAAATCGCCAAGTCTCCAAATTCGTAATCAAAATTAAGGGGTCATTACTTAAGCTTCCTTTGCTGACTGATGACATCTCTGTAAATGTTTCTTTTCCTTCATAAGATGATCACCGCACGGACGTGTCATCTCATGTTCGTAATATATGTATCATTTGAAAATTTGAAACTAAAGCTACGAAATTTTTAGTTTAATTTTTGTTACGTAGTTAGGCCGCATAGATATCCGCTTGATATATGTGGGCCATATGGGGCCCACAGGCCGCGAGTTTGACATGCTTGACCTAAGCGAAATGCATTAATTTTTTGAGCATCTTTTATTCATTCATATTATATTTAATTCTTAAAATTCATACAATAGTTAGATTAATTAAAAATGAATTTTGTACTAATATATATTGATTTTATGAGTGCATGCTTAATTCACAATTCTATCTATATACTTAAAAGCAAACTAAAATAACATAGCTGAAGAGTTAAGTAATATCTTTATATTATATTATTACTTTAAATATAATTTAATGATATTAATTATTCGGGTGGGGCTAAGGACACAAAATGTTAAAATGTTTAATTTTTGTATGATCTTCGAGAAAATTAATATAGTTATTATTTAATATGTGTCAATACCCTGAACAAAAAATTTTAAAACATTTCGTGGACCTTTTTATGTTAATAATATTCTTTCCCAATATTCTTTCCAATAAGTTGGGGAAAAAACCCACTGAAAATAATGTTCTATAAAATTGGCATTCATATTTAGGCAAACATTTAAGAATTTAACTCAGGTGTTTTGTTGTTGCTGTTGTTGAAAATATGCAAAGACCAGTTGGGCTAGACTAAATCTATTGTAATGCACTCCGCGAGATCTGTTCTTCGTAACGCATTATATAGAACAAATTCGGCAATTTGTTTAGATTAACAAAGTTGGTGTTGTATCCTATGGTTACCTATGGTTGGTGTTGTATCCTTGAGCAAACTTTGCCACCACAACTAAAACAATTTTATGTCCCATTTATAGAACTTGTTATGCAAAAAAAAAAAAAAAAAATTTTTGCTGTACATTAAGTGACACTTAAAATAACTGAAATACTATTTTTTTTTTCTTCATATTTTTCTAATACTAAAATTGATTTCATTTCTCAGCTTTATGTCATCAAAATACAAAACTTTAAAATACCAACTACTGTTTAATAATTAAAAAATATAATGAGATAGGGTTTTTAAAATGCAAATAATAGGTATTCAAGCATGTATGATATAAATCCTTAACGTTTCAGAAATATTTAGCTCTTGACTTTGAGTATTTTATCCACATATTTATTGATTTGAAAAAAAAAATCGTTTTATTTGTATAATTTAAATTTCTTTCTTTGTATTATTTAAAAATATTAGGATATTTTTGTTTATTTTTTGAAACTGTTTACAGCAATTCGCAATGAAACTTTGAAAGATTACAAATCTTATGATTTTTCTCAGTCAAAGCTTTATTTATATATATTTTTTTTTTCAGAAAAAAATTTAGGAAGAATACAGTGCGTTGCAAAAGTCTATGTAGGAGCCAAATGTTACAATCAAAAGAAATATATATATATATATATAAGAATACTTTATAACTTTAGAAGTATCTGAACATCTGGATAACAAATTCATTTTCGAATTTGGAAATAATGCATTGAAAAAAAATTATAAAATAATGAAAATTGAACTGTCGGAAACGTTTATGCACAAAAATGAAACATTTACATTTCGCAAAACACAGAAGTTCTTTAGAGACTATGGTGTTTTCATAACACCCGAGGAAGTCGAATACGTAGATTTCCATTGATAAACCTAAACGTTAAAAGGCTTTGGGAGATAGTCCATACCAGACTTCTTCGATCGCTGACTTTTGTTTTCATACGGAGAAGTACTGCTTCCCGTTCTTATGTCACATGAAAGGAATCGTTAGACATTCTCTAGTGGAATTAAGATCTGGATTGGGAGTTCTGGTCAGTTCAACACATTAGTTTTTAGAAAAATGAAAATGCAAAACGGAAAATGTGTTTCAACGTGATGTCTCGCTAATAGACTCAATTGAAATCACCAAGGAATTCGCAAAACGGCAACAAATACTCACAAAGGGTTTCCTGATATTTTTCTGTATTTTTTTTTTGCAATTAGTGAGAAAAGAGACGTTTGTCCTAAAGTGTCCATACCATTAGCGAAAACCACAACCTTGTTGCCAACTAAATATACTCTTTGGTTCTTTCCTCAAATCATGGCCCTACCCGAATTCCTTTTTCTTGTATCTGATAAAATAATATGAATCCATTCGTCAGGATAATACATGTGCTGTTTTGCCCATTGAATTCTTACTTTTTGAGATACTCTTTCAGAAAAGGTTTAAGCCCTAATTTTTTCTCTTGATGAAACCTAATTAGGCTCTGTTTGCGTATGGTGTCTTATAATATTTTTTCATTCAAATCGATTTTTTATCTAATTAAATGACAAATTGTGCAATTAGATTTGATTTTGATTATTCTATCCTCATGAATTCTGGTTTTTCTCGCCCTTTCCCAGCGATATGTATTTCTTATAAATTGCTGTCCACGTTACAAAACACTGTAAATAACGCGTTCGAACCGATTTAAAATATATGAAGCTAGCTCGACATATTTTTGCCTTCAGCATTCAACTTCCACACTTTCGCAATTCCTTCAGCGGAATATTTATAATTAATGCAGCGATTCCACACAATACACTTTATAATTTAGGAAAAAGTCTCACCGATCTTCTATTAATGATGTTTGAAGGAATATATGAATAAAATATCATTTATGCATAAGCCTTTGCGACATTAAGATTGGCTTTTTGTGTATGATTTCTTTCCGAACTGGAGATATATATTTATGTAGTATTTGCTTACAGTGATAATTCGAAAGCATTCTGTCGGATATTTTTCATTATGTTGAAATTATTTACATCGTGCGTAAGCTTTTGCGCCATTCTGTATGTAATTTATTTTATTTTGTCTCATTTTATTTTCGCTAACGCATTTTTATGAAATTATGTAGCCTGAAATAGAACAAATATCCGCGAAGTATATAATGCAGGGGAAATTAAATATTTTTTTTTTGGTAACCAGCAGTAGATTGAAGATAGACCATTCTGACAAATTATATAATAATGCTAAGAATTAAGAGGTGTCTTCGGCGCATTGTAACAATACTCTTAGCCAAAGGAGGCACTTTAATTTTCTCATATATACGTGTTTTGTATTATGAATTATCAAATCTATAATAGTATTACTTATGCATTCTAATTATGCTTATTTTTTCTTCGTATAGATTAATCTTTTAAACTAGAATAACTTTCCTTATGATGTACGTTTTCAAGTGAGATATACGGATTTTTACTTTTTAGATAGTTTTCATTGTATTTTAACAGTTAACATTCTTACATTTTTAATCTTTTTTTAAATTTTTTTAAATATTTTATTACATAAAATCCTTACCGCAATAAGAATAATAACGGTAGCAGAATAGAATACAGAGTCTCGAAACAGCGGCCACCATGTCAACTCCACTATCTACAAAAGATAACATAACATACAAAGGTTAAAAATCTTTACTAAGCAAAACAAAAATTTTATTAAAGAAATAAGCTTGAAGAAACATTATGCAAAAAAACAAATCAAATTCACCACTGTATCTCATCTGGATACCAGCTTTCAACGTTAAGTATGCCGTGATGAAAATCAAGTTAAAAGTAGTTGCCTAAAACAACAAAATAAAAATGGCGCCCACATCATTGTTTTGAATTCTAGTTAATTTAATCTCATTTTTGGCCATTAAAAATATCACACCAAAAACGAAACCAAAAAGCAGAATCTATACATATACAGTATAAAGAAAAACACATGATTAAATTGTACACATTACGTAGATTTCAGTGACCGAACCTGCTCTCTCATCCAAAATAACACCTTAATCCCTGTGGGAATTGAGTCGAACTTATCATGGAGGGCAAGTACGAATAAATCATTTCGTGTGACTTCAACTCATTCATTAATTCATTCTTACCAGAGTTCATTCATTATAGTAGTTGACAAGTAGCGGTATGTCAATCTCTCGGAAACACATAATCCAATGTTCACCATGAGTGACAGATTTAAAATCGTACTGGCCAGGAAAACAGTTGAAAACCTTCTTGAAAAGGAATGTTGGGAATAAGCTAGCAACACGCTGTCGTGAATTGTTTTGCTGAAAAGTAGCGTCGCAGAGCCTCGAAGTACTGGCATTTGTATAATGCTAGTACTGAGAGACTATCATTATACTTTCAGGGTATAGCTACGAACCTTAATATGATTAAAATGAACGGCAACTGTCCAAAGTATCGAATATACGATTAAAAGGTGACTAGGATGTGTACCCAATGGTACTCCATGCAATCATACCAGATGGTGGGCCTGTATGACAATGAGGAATGCAAGCCGAAGACTTTTCTTTTAAATAACGTACAAAGTGTGCTTATCTTGATGCTGAATGCAGATTCGTCTGAAGAGATAGAGAGAAGAGAGATGACGTTATACCATTCCCGTGCCCTGAACAATTGTTAAAAGATACACTATCTTTGCAGCAACAGTAATAAGCAATACAGCAATAAGTAAGTATTTATTGCACCTATAAATCTACATTAATTTAATTTCAATTTTATCTAATTACCATTTTTACAACTAAAGTTTATGAAACTTATTTTGATATTTTTCAAAAGATTCTCTAAGTTGAAATCAAGAGAGGGTATATCTTAATTTATTTCGAATTTTGTTTCTCACAGGTATACAGATATATCATATAACACTGTCTTTTATAATTTCATTTTATCATACGCTTCGGAACTATTTATGCTCATGTTTTTCTCGTATTTTATATCTTAATTAAATTAACTGTTTGTACAGCTATACTACATTATCATAGTATCGCTCGTTTTGTAACGAATTTATAATTTTCACGCCACATATATATGACGTTGTTCGTTTTTAAGTACATAAAATATATGGGAAAATAGGATGGAAATATTTATTTATGTTAAGTACTAACAAGTTAATATGTAACGAATAAAATCCTTCGAATAAATCAGATTACAATATACACAAGAAAAAAAAAAAAGTACTTGCCTCAGAACCTTAATCTATATTTGACTATATTTTAACACATGAAAAATTGAATAAGTAATTTGGGAAATGAAGTTTCTCTCATAAAAGTGTATATAGGCATACTCTTGAAAGTTTTGAATTAATACGGTATATAATAGCAAAAATTACTTACTCTTCCGGAAAAATATCCGCAGATTCCAATTACAAATAAAACATTGAAGACAGCAGATCCGACGATGGTGCCAGTTCCAACGTCACCTTTGGCAACTAAAACCCCTGCAAAAATATAAAAATGTTTGTTAATTCAACTATGTTTAAATCATTATATTTTAGCTGTAGAATATGTTACTCTATTATTATTGGAGCCCCAATAAAGATAAACATTTACTACTTATAAGATTACACTTTGTTGTATCAGTTATAAGTATCAGTTATAAGTAAAAAACATCCGGATTCAGTCAGTGATCAGTTCCGCAAATCTTTAACCATTTTATTCTAGCTTTAAATAAGTATTATCGAAGCGCTTACTAAATCGCTTCCATAACCAAATACTATATTTGAGAATTTTACTTATCTTAATGACAGCAAATAGTAGGATTTTAATAAACTGGATTAGATTCCGATTAGATATATAAGGCTTAGATTATATCGTACTTGGAACAGGTTATTGTAAGATAAGGGAAAAAAAATACGATGTTCTCGCTCACACAGACAATCATGCGAATTAAAATAGAGCCAGATATTTTAATTTAATGAAAATAAGCAAAATAAAACGAGGGAAAAAATCATACGCTATCTGTGTTGTATAAGGAAAAGGATGCTATTCATTCTAAAAACAGAAAATAAGTTTCAAATCAATTCCTGTATTCTTTTCGTAGTATTTTAATGCTGATATGAACATATAGAGATTGGTAACTTTCATATGACAATGAAAAAAAAAAGACTAATAATTTGTGTGTGTGTAAATGCACAAATATAACTCTATTATCTATAATATATACTATAAGTAAATTTTTTTTCTGATAAAATGTTCCATGATTGATTAATGTTTGTAGCCTTACTTAAGAATATAAATATGATATATGTAAATTTTTGAGTAGTATTTAAAATACTTGCATTTATACTTTAGCCATACAAATTTAAATACTAAAATAAATTATTACACATTATCTTATTGACTTATATATGTGATCACCTCCCATTCCGGCTAACAGATTGTAAGTCAAATTTATATTTATCAACACCATTTTCATTCAAACAAATTATAAAAATTGCAAATACAAAACAAAAATTTGATTAATGTGCGAACGATGTTGGTTCAAAAAGTATCCGTGTTTGGAATTGAATTTGTATTGTTCATTTATCGTTTCTTCTTTTCACAAGAAGTGCATGAATATGATGCCCTTCACATCTTCAAAGCTTGTTACCATAGCTTTTCCGTTCGATGAGACCGTCTTCGCTTTGTAAGGGAGGCAATCGGTATTCCTACATATTTGATTCCAGATTTAAGATTAGATCAAATGAACACACCTCATCAGAAGGAGGCGACCAGAAACGTCCATATTAGACCTTTATTAAAATTTAAATAATAATAAGCAAAATCAACAACATATATCTGCATCTAGTTGACAGATAAAAAGGAAAGATAAGCCAGTACTTGAACGAAAATAGAGAATTTGTATTAACAATATTTTACGATCTGTTCTGATACTGGTAGCTATCATGGCGTTTCATTTTTAAAAATTTATATAACGGTGGCGAGATTACAGAAGCGCCACAGCTTCTTTGGAGCTGAGTCACAGGAAGAAGCTCATTGTTATGAATGTTGCGTGATTTCCGGTGTATAATGATGAATCCAGGTCGCATCGATGGTGACAACTCGACAAAGCAATAAACAAATTTTATTTGCTAGCAAGTGGCTACCAAATCAAAACTAACTTATGATCTAGTGTCACATTTGTTTAGGCAGCGTTTAACAGATGGCACCATATCTGTTATCAAAAACATGTAGTTTTTGAACCATTCTCTTATAGTTAATATACATAATATAAGAAATACCTAATATGTATTATTATTATTATGGGGATCCCTGCTCTAGGAACATTTTTACTCAATCAAAAGGTAGTTATGCTTCTTTATTTACTGCTTTTGATTTATTTTTTTATTGCGGTCATAATTATGGATGGTCGTTAGACGAGAAAGAAAGTGAAAGAAAAGCATAGTGAAAGAAAGCATAGCTCAGGTGTGATTGGTTGATTGATTGTTTATTAACATTGCACTTGGATGCAACACCAGGGCTACGGTGAATGGACCTCGTAATTTCGAACTTTGATAAATTGATGAGGATGATACCTGACCTGGAACCCCACACTACGTCACGAAAGGACTTGGATACTTGATTGATTCAACGTACACCATCGCCGCTACGCGAGGGGCCGCAGTAGTATCATGGTCGCGAAATCGCGGCCAACGTTTTTTCCGTCGAGTCATGTGCTCGAACCTATTGCAACTGATGACCCGTAGTGTAGTAGGATTGTTGCATGTTAAATCTGTTGAGGCTCAAATCCCCTCTCGTTGGCTTGTTGGAGAAGTTTAAAGAGGTAGGTCCAGCTCTGGTGTCGTCCTCGTCATTTGACCAGGCTAAAAATTACAAGGTATGTTGCCCATAGCCATCGTATTGCTTCTTAATGCGATATTTAGAAAAACTAATACGCTACATTGCGCGTCTTTAGAGGCATCAGGGCTCGAACCCACGTCTCGACTAACAACGCCGGCCGCGAGTTCGCGATCAGAACCGTTAAACTACCGCTCCAGATAAGACAGGTATGTAACTTTTCCATAATAATTTCTTCTAAACTTAAAAAAAGGCACCCATAAAAACGAGAACACGAAAACAACTCAAAATTTAGGGAGAGAGAGAGAGAAGAGAGAGTGTATGCAAAAATTCAATAATTCAATGTAGCGTGATATCTGCTAATTATATATTTCCGGATGAGGTTCTACAAAATTACAACAGCCTTATCATTATGTTATGATGTTTCTGTTAACTGAAATTACGAAAAACGAATAATGAACCCTTCGCATGTTAAACACTATGTTACACGTTGCGATGGGAACAATAAGTAATCAAACTAAATGATGTTAGCAACAGAGTTATACTGATTACAGAATTGAAACAAACGTCAATCATTAAACACATTTCAAACGGGCATTAGTGCTGAACGTAACAAACGTCAGAATCAAGTTGATTGCAACTAAATTAAACAATTAATTCCATAAATCAAGGGCTGTTTGATATGTTTTGGGTTAGAGTTTTTATCTAGTTTTAGACTCGACAAAAGAGAGAGATACTCTGATTTTTTAAAGGTTTCCCTAAAGAAAATAGTTCGAGTGTTATAAATTATTTTAAAATAACTATTTTATTTCACTATGCTACATAACAGGAGTACATAATAGAGCGAGGCTTTAAATATACATGATACTCATAATGTATTTAATATTACTTAACTTTCATTTAATTTTATATTTGAAAAGGTTTATTGTGCTTTTTAATAAAATATTTTTAAAGCGTTACACCCGCATCTTACTATTTCAATTCTAAAAGGATTTCATCACATTATAAAAGACCGTGATTGCTATTTGCTGAAATTCGACAAAGAGAAATCTCTCTCTCTCTTTCTCTTTCAACAAAATATAATATTATTTGGAATACCAGTTTTTGGAAACAAATATTTCTTCCGAGTAAATTTCTAAAATATCAATTAAATTTAAAAAAATATAAAGTATCCAAAACATATACCTTACATGCATTTATCATATTCTAAAGACTATGACTATTATTTACTCAAATTCGAACAAAGAGTTAATAAGTAAACGAAATATCTTACTTTAGAGCTCAAGTTAGTGGGAACAAAAAAATTTCGAGTAGAATTCTAGAACGTAATAGTATTGAAAACGTAAGGTATAACATGAAAAATTAGGCACAATAAAAATGAAAACGAAAGGAAAGTGAAAAAATCCGTGGGAGAAGAGTGTATTATTATTAAGAAAATCAAAAACATTTATTTCTTTAATTTTATTGTGTGCCAAATGTTATGCAGATTCTTCAGCAATGTCAAAGCCTTAAACTACTTGGGGCAGGGGAAAAAAGGGAAAACCTTAGGGTCAACTTATAAGTGTTGGAATGCTGTTCGTTATTATGAGTTAGAGTGTTGATGGCTTATAAAAGTTACACCGCAAAAGAAAGCTGAAAAATGTACATTCTCTTTTACTCTAAGCAACTACACGGGATTTTCTATCTTTGGTTAACATGAGTGACGTGCTCCTGGACTGTTCTAGCGATCATTCTTTAGTTCAGATTCTTGTTTTTGTCACTAGCTTCTCAACTTTTCTTCCTTTATTACATTTGCATAGTTTTGTCCAGGTTAGATACACGTTGTTTTGTACATTTGCTAGATTTGTTTGGAGCAAGCCAAATATGGCTTTTGCTCCTATACGATCAAGAAGCTGAAGAACTGAAGAAGAAGAACTGTATATGAATGAACTGTATATGAAACATATTACATACCTTCGAACAATTTAACATTCGACTCTGATTCCATAGAAAAAAAGACCTTTAAAGTTTTAAAATTTTTAATTAATTTAACTTTAGTCAACTTCAAATAATGTAAATTTAAATGAATAGCAATGACAATGAAGTGTTTCATACTTAAGTGTGGGAATGAATCTTGTACGCTTTTATTTTTGCATATGAGAGAATTTGAGGTGCTGAGAAAATATTCTTTAGTTGCCGCTTGATTGGTTCTCTTATACTACTTATTTTCAGAGTTTGGTTAAGTGTTCTATCGGACGCATATTATGGGATATTGGCGACGATTCTTAGATGCCACGTTCATTGCTAAGAGAGAGAACAAGCACGCCAACAGAGAGGTAATCCCACAAGAAACGGCAGTGGCAATAGGAATGCATAGAATTCTTTTGTTTTTATCTCTTTTGCTCCTCGTAATGTATACTTATAGATTTGTCAGGGAGCTCTTAACGAATGAAGACGCATTTGAATCTGTCTGACACACATTAATATGTAATATGAGCTCTATTCGCGATTAATTTTCCTTCAACTCATATCTGGGGTTTCTTTCTGATTTCATGTTTTAAGTCCCAGCTTCTTCCCAATCAAATGGAATGTAATGAAAATTAAGTTAACTTCAGAAGAGGAGTGAATAGATATAAGCAAGCCGTATAAAAGCGATATAGTATTGAATTGAAATAATTTGGGTTATGGTTGTTCGAAGACTCTTTGTGTGATATGCGTGGACGTATTCTCGCATGTTTAGCCCATTTTGTGAGATTAGGACTCAAAACTGTTAGAACGATCTCAGGAGGTACTCCATCTGATAAAGGTAAGATAATTCTTTAACAGATAATAGAAGTTAGTAGTACTCGAGGATAGTTTATCAACTGTGGAGAGCATTTCTTTTATTTGAGGAGTAAATAAAGATGTTTCGGATATAACCAATTATTTTAATTAATTGGTCTGTGCGTGAACTTAAAAATGAAATTTATATCTTATGATTAACTTTAAGATGGTAGACGAGGCGGGTAATATGTTACAAATGTAATAAATATATTTGTAATTGTAAATTATTAGCTTCTACCTCAATGTATAATGTTTAATTTGAATTTAACAAGTCGTCCTATTTATTTTATTTTGAATTTATTGTGAACCACAAGCGATACTGGTGGTGTCACCCTAGGTATTTAAACAAGATGGGAATAAAGAAAAGGAGTATCTCAATAGGATTTTGTTTGGCAATATAGGAATGAGATTCTTATTAATTTTGGGTATTTAAAATTAGTACAAATGCCCACATTTATCTTGCGTAAATAGTGTGTGCAATGTTGTGAATGGAGCAGTGCGATGACATAAATGATGTGTGTATTCGAAATGATGTGTATTTTCGTTTATTGATTAAATATTTGCTTTTTACAGATTTATGACAAAACAAAACTTGTACAGTTGTTAAAAAAAGTTCACCTTTTTTAACTCTTGAAGTTCCAATGCAGCTGGTAGAAATTTACATAAGTATTAACTACTCAAGATAAACAAAAATTATATGTTTGTGAATTAATTATTTAGGTTTATTGATATAATTAATTAACTTCTAAAACGGATTTAGTTATAGAACCCAGTTTCTTTTGCCGTCTTGCGAAATTACCTCCACAAAAACTAGCCAGTAGTAGCAAAAAGGGCGGACCGACTGATTGAGTGAATGAACAGTAGAAAAGAAGTGAATTCAAGTCCTGCATCAGATATATAAAGAGCATCCATGATTTGCCCTCCTTCTGAAGCCAATTCCCATTTTTTTTCTTTTGGCTGTTCAGATCGTCAGCTGTTACTTTTAATTTCTTTTGAATGTTTTTAATAAATTATTATTTGTAAATTGTGGCTACTGATCTTTAAGTCTTCTGATAATTATGAGTTAGTCAGCTCAATGAGGTAATTTTCACACTTGTATCTCACTTCTCATCCTAAAATTAGTTTAAATTTCTAATTTTAGGAAAACTTCTGCTTGAAAAGCTTCGAGTTATGGGGCTTAAAAATAAGTCACTAATATTAAATGAGTAGCTCAAACATTTGACGACAAAAAAAAATAAAAATTCTGCTCAATTCCTTCCGAAGATTTTTGAATTAAACTATAGAAAACTTTTTTCCAATTCTAGAGATATAATTTTCTTAAAGAATTATATTATTATAAAAATAATATTATTATAAACATTATATAAATAAATACAGCCAAAAATTATAACGCATGAAAAGCTTCATTTATTTGGATTATCTCATATCATAGAGCTCTTAAATCTGAAAATTCCTAGCTTTTGAACTTTTTATCTTTTTATTTACCCTTATAAACCCTTTTTATCTCGCTATCCGAATATATTTATTTACTGCACTCCAACCAAGAATGTCAATGTGCATAGGTCAGGGTTCATTCACAAGGAGAGTTTCTCAAATTAAATGAAGTTATATAATGTCCCAATAGTTTAGTCGATGAGAAATACGCATGAGAACCCCATCACAGATTCTATGAAATTAACGCATTGGAATTCAGTAGTTCTTCTAAATGACCATGAATATAAAAATGTAATAAAGTTCTCACCTAAAATTGCAGTGAACAGTTCTGGAGCAGAGCTTCCAGCGGCCATGAAAGTAGCTCCTGCAACATCTTCACTCAGGTTGAGTCTCTAAATTTAGAAGAAAAAATATTTTTAATGGAATATATTCCAATGAAAATAAACTCACGTATGTTATTGAGAAACAAAATATATTATGAATGTTTTTATAAATTCACAATATAAGATGATCGCGAATAGTCCAACGTCATACACTTTTACTTGAGACAAACCACGTACATTTTCGCAACTTTCAAAATACTTTTATAAGCAACCACTAGTTCTACTGATGTAAGTTTTAACAGCTCAGCCTTGTTCTGTTATGAATATCTCCGTCAATGTGGATTAAGAATGTGGATTAGACGGCAAATGACGACATTACTTAAGTCGATTAAAATGAAGAAGGCATGGTTTGAATGCGCAGTACAGTGATAAAACTTTTGTTTTCTGCCGACTGATCACCGACATTAGCCAGAACAGATGTTATTGAAATATTTGTTCGCATCTACGATTATTACTCATTTCTGAAAAATTTATTGCGTAAAATAGTAAATTGTTTTCCTGTATAAAATAGTAACATAGGTTATAAAACAAACTAAATGACCTATTCTAAGAATAATAAGAGTAATAAATATAATATTAATGATAAATAGTTTTCTGTATGAGAAATATAAACACAATATAATCATTTTTAAGAATTAAAAAGTGATAAATATTTACATTAACAATTATTTCTCAGGGCAAAATGATAATCAAGAAAAATAATGAAAAAAAAAAAAAAATTAAAGAAATTTTTTTTCTTTCTTTTGTCCTTTTTTTCAAGAAGACTTATCCTGATAAAAATAATTTCCAGGGGGAGGGTAAAAAAAATTTGGGTTTACTCGTATCCTTCGCCAGTGTTTCTCAACATACCAAGGAATCTGATTCTGAATCATAAATATTGCTTTATCAAGAATTTCTACATTAAGAAATGCGGTGAACATTACCTGGCTATTTTTGATGGCATTTGCTTAGACAAGAAATCACCGACATTAAGTATTTTGATTTACAGTTCAAATGTTTTAAAAGTTAGATGTTTTTTAAAACAGCCTTGTAAATAAAAATAATTCAAAAATGAAATGAACAACAATTGAAAAGCTTGATGATGAAGGTCCGTGTAGTCTGATTCGTTGAGAAAATGACTCGGAATGGATGGGTAGAGGGTTTGGACATCCTTATTCCAAATAAAGGTTGTCATACTGTGCAGAAAAAGAGTATAAAATATGTTGTGACTTGAAATTCTCAACTGGTAGACTGTGGAATGTGAACATTTGGATATTATTTCAGGTATCCACCTCATTATCCGGCAGAGATTAAAAATAAGACAGGTGTGTTGGTAAAGTGTACCTTTGACTTGTGCCAAGAAAAAAGCAAGTTTGAAGGAAATATGCAATAAAAATCTATACCCTTCAAACCTAAACCTTTTATAAGAGTATTTAAAATAAATAAAAATTATAGGCTTGAAGAGAAATACAATAAAGGGTAAATCAGTCCTGCGTGTTTGACATAATACAATGATTTTATAATGGAAAA
This sequence comes from Nephila pilipes, assembly GCA_019974015.1. NCBI lineage: Eukaryota > Metazoa > Arthropoda > Arachnida > Araneae > Nephilidae > Nephila > Nephila pilipes. The sequence continues at coordinate 362,264 of BMAW01052727.1, read as the reverse complement.
GAAAGAACAATTAATTGATTGTTTATTAACGTCGTACTTAGAGCAACGCAAGAGTTATTGATGACGAACCTCGTAATTTTGGACCATGGTCAAGTGTGACGAGGACGAGACCTGCTTTGATATTTCTTTCTTTATACTTCACAGCCACCCCAACGTGAGAACTTGAAGTCTCGGCGGATTTAAGTTGCATTAGCCCCTCTACATGACGGGCCTTCAGTCGAATCAGGACTCGAACCCACGACTCGACGGAAACAACGCCGCCACGAGCTCACGAGCATGATCACTCGGCTAACGAGGCCAAAAAATCAATTAAATGAAGGAAAGAAAATAAAAGTAATGTAAATTCTTTTGATATTAAGAACTCTTTGACGATTTTTTAGAGACTTCCAAAGAATGTAGAAGTGGTTTTATTCCAAGAAATAAAAGTAGTGATTATTCGGTAAATCAGTAGAGCTTGATTTTTTACGTCTTGTTTTATTTACTGTTGAAGTATAAATTAAGAAAATTAAGCATTAATATAAAAAACATTAACACACACACACTATATATATATACATACATATACACACTCTATATCAAAAAATGCATCAAGAAGGAGTTGTCTGATTGTGATAAAAATTGTTGGATGTGCAGAAAACACATAAATGTACAGAATTTCAGAACAATTGAATGATTTACTTCAGAGTTTGGTCGTTATAAACGGAGAAAATCAACAAGCAAACCTGGCCTGGATGGTCCACCTCTGGCCTGGATGCAAGCTGTAACCTGGAATGACAAAGACTCATAAAGTTCCCGGATGGTGTCTTGCTGAATTTTGAGCCAGATTGTCTCCCGCTATTGGGATAAATCGTTAACATTCAGGTATAATTGCAATTGCCTTCCTATAACGTCCCAAATGTGCTCTTTGGAGCGCGATCAGGTGACATAGTTGGCCAAGGAAGAGTAGGGAAAGCTTGCACACAATTCATAGCAACACGTGCAGTGTGCGGCAGGGCATGATCTTGTTGAAAAGTACATCTCAGGTGTCACAAAAAGAACAGTAACACAACCAGTCGTAGAATGTCGTCTACGTACCACTGTGCTGTTAGTGTGCCAGAAATGACTACCAAAGAGGTCCATTTATCAAATAAGATGGCACCCCAGATCATAACTCTCTGTTGTGAGCCTGTGTGGCGTGCGATAGTAAGAAGAGGACTCTCAGATTGCCCTGGACGTCTCCAGACATCTCTGCGGTTGTCGTCAGGACACAGTTGGAAACAGGACTCGTCACTAAAGACTATACGTCCCCAGTCAGCGCAGTTCCAAGTTGATCGAGCTCGACACCACTGTAATTGGACTTGAGGGTGTACAGACATGGGGGTAACCGCCGGGGTAATAGCCAGAAGAATTCTCTCAGTCGTCTGTCGATGATCATGTTGAATAATTGTGTACACGCTACTCGATGGATTATTGATAACGACGAATCCGGTGCAGTAAGAGCTGATTAGACAATCGCTTTGTCTTCTCGTTTTGTTGTGGTCCTCGGTACCCGCTGCCGTTTTGACGCTGATATCTGCCGTTATTGATCCACTCTTACCAGCATCATCTAATCGCCGCATCACTTCGACCTAGATGTCCAGCGATTGTTCGATTTGTCCAACACGCCTCTTTTATTGCCACAGCGCGACCTCTTTCAAATTCTGACAACTGCACGTAATGTGCACGAATACTTCGGCGAGACATTGTTACAACTGACGTAAGATTTCCACAGTTGAAATGTAACCGGAATTTTGACCATTCGATTGAGAATTGATCCTTATATACAACTGCTGAATGCTCAGTTCCTATGCCCTGGAACTCTCACGATTGGACACCAAAGTTTAATCATTTGTATGTTCAGTCCCAATATCTTTGCATACGCAATTTCATTCCAATCGAGCACTTCCTTATATATATATATATATATATATATATATATATATATATATATATATGTGTGTGTGTGTGTGTATTGTGTGAAAAGCCCTTTCTCTGTCAAACTCCCTCAAATGCCCTTTTTTTTCTGCCGACCAAACACAATTTTTCTGGATGTTTACCGTTTATCACATCACCTGTATAAGCTATGTGTACTGTTTAACGCTCTTTTTCGCTTCTTTCTCTGTCGGTGCAAGCCACAGTGCTACGTGTGACTCTTTCTTTCATCATGGCTGAGCAGTGTTAAAAAAATAATTTTCTTTAAATATCTCCCAAAATATTGTTATCGTGATTGAATAAACCGCATGGTCTAATTAAACGTAAACGACTGCCCTTTATTTGTTTTATTTCTTAGATAATAGCATAACATAATCTAAAATGTTATCCAAATCAATTTTATATATACATATACATATATATAACTTCTGATTTAAATCTTACATATAAGGTCTAGGTTATTTAATATAGTATGAAACGAACTGGAAACTTTCTATATTGAAGAAAGTATAGAGAGAACAATGAAAACACATCAAAAATACCAAAACCAGTATTTTAGAAATGTTTCAAATTATATAAAATCTTTAAGATAACGAAATGTTTGAAAATCACTCATAGAAAAATAATATATTCATATCAAAATGAAAAAAAAGAGGGAAATCTCAAAATTTGAAAATTGCTTCTTGATCATTTTCGAATAAAATATTTTGATTTGTATATTTATGCTAAATTTATATCAATGTTTATTCGAAAATTAAAAAATGATTCCTATTAATATGGAACTAATATTATATTGAGAAAGTTTCGCATTATTGAGTCATGTTTTTTTCCAATTCCAAGAAAAAAATACACCACTTAAAATAACTTTAAAATTAATGTCTTATTTGAAAGATTTTATATTTTATGTGATTGAATAAAAATGTTTTTCATCAATCTGTGCATAGTACAATATAAGAATAGTTATGATACAATTCAATCTGAATAGTTTATAGCACGGAAGTCAAATCTGTAAAAGAAGAAATTCTTAGGAAACTTAATCAAAAACCTTATTTTCGTCTAAAAAATTTTCATATTCAGTACATGTACAAAATTAGACAATCAAAGAAAAACGAATGATTTATATCATTGGCTAAAATTGTTTAAAATTTTTATATAATAATTAATAACAAAACTTTGCAATAAAACTTTATATTTTATGTCGAGCATCGTATTTATATTTGAAGATTTGTATAATTTTATTAAAATTATTATATTCTTTATAATATAACAATATAAATGATACAATGAGATATATTTATTAATTCTTCAATAATTAATATTTTTAAACCCAGTACAAATTTGAAATTAGAAGACGAAAATAAAACAAATATTATATCATTAACTAAGATTGTTTAAAATTTTAGTTTATTAATATTATAAAGTATCACATTTATATACAAGAATTTACTATAGTTTATCAAAACCATTAAATTTTTTGTAGTATAGTACATAATTTAAAACAAATGATACAACGAAATTATTATTAGCCATCAAAGGGGTTTCATTTTCGTATAGCTACAAAATATCGTCTGTGATCACTTTTCAAAATAAAGTGTGAAATGTATGTGATTTGTATATTGTAATTTGAATTTTTTTCAACCAATTCCCAACGCCGAATCACTGTCAAGAAAGATATTATAAGTGCCATATTGAAAATGGAGTACTGTGTAATCAATTTTTAATATTTTATCTTAATTAATTTTAATATCTGAAAAAAATATCACTATCCACTTCAATATTTTAACGTTTGCTATAATGTTAATATCTGAAAAGAATAGTATTGAAATATATTATCGTTTGCTTTAATTCTAATATTTAATTGAATAATTCGATTTTTATAAATAACCGTTTAATTTACTCCTTTTGTCATCCAAAATTGGCATTGTTTCTGTTCATTGAAAGTTTTAAAGGGTTTTTTTTAACTCACAATGTATGTCTGGGTCAAAATTTTAAAAGCTTTTTCTCACATTTTAAAGCTATCAATTGAGCTGAAATTTTCTTTACACGATTGTTTTGGAAGACAATATGATAATTTAACTATAATTAATGAAAATTAATTGTTTAAAACTAATTATTTAAAGAATTAAATTTTATGCCAAGTTTTTCGCCAAGTCGCCAAATTGTCACCAAATCCGTCGTTTAATAATTTATGGCTTGGTGTAATTTTAGTTACATGTAGCTTAATTGATTAACATGATGCTTAATGAAGCTAAAATATTTTATAAGTATTTATTTTAGATGATAAATTTCATGCATGTCAAATAATAAAATAGATTATTAAAACTAATTATTGAATAAATTCAATTTCACTCAAAGTTCTCTTTTGCTCTTAAAAATTAAGGTATAAAAAATTATGTTACGTAAAGTGTGAAATTTGAAAGAAAACCCATGTGTTCAAAAAACTCGTTTTTTACCGGTGTTATTATGTTTGTAATAATATGAAAAAATAGAAGATGGCAAATTTTGATCGATTTTATATTATATTTATTCTGCTCTTTCTCGTTACATTGTGTTTATCGTCTAATCAACATCAAACAGACAAAAGAACACGGGAACTGGAGTCAAGAGAATGCCAACTTGGCTTCTTTTCGAATTAAAATTGCTTCAAGAATGAATATTTTCAAGCTTAGACATAATTTGAGATTAGACGATGAAATAGTTGCATGATTAATTAGGATTGCTTGAAATTTTCTATGAATAATATATATTGCTAAGATGTATTATATTCTGTTAAAATTATTATATTATTTTTAGTATTATATACGAATGAATTCAAGCGATACAACGAACAATTATTAAAACTGTCTTAAAAAATAATATTTTCAGAGAAAATTCCTAACTAAAGATGAAAATAAAGCGAAATATTTGCATAAATAATTAAGATTTCTTATATTAATAAATATTGTCGAACTCGTATTTAAATATAAATGCTTATTACATTTTGTTAAAACTAATATATAAATAAATGTCGAAACGATAAAATGGAATTATTATTAAAATCTTTTCAATTATTAATATTTTAAAGCTTAGTATAACTTTGAAATAATACGATGAAAATTAAGCGAGTGGTTTTGTATACTTAAAATTTTATGGAATAGTTTATGTACTATATATTTGTATATAAAGATTTATATTTTGTTAAGACTGTATATATCATATTCTTTGTAGTATATATTTATAAATATATGCAAATGATGCAAAAACAAACCAATTAAATTTGCTTTAAGAATTATGTGAATCATAAAAAAAAAAATAAACTATATTCTACATCTTGTATATATGCGGTTGTCAAATCTCAATATGTTAAGAATGATAAATAAGAACACCTAATTTAATTATTTAAATGATAGTATTAATTCAAATGTGTCCATTTGCATTATTCTTATGGTATAACAAGGCTAAGATTTTATTTCAACAATAATTCCTTTCAAATGAAATGTGACAATGCATTCATTTGTAATATTTTTAAAGTATGCTTTTTGCAATTATGAGTTTCTAAAAATATAAATTAAAAAAACAACACAGTAAATGAAGTAAAAATGGCAGTCTGTCAATGTGAAGTATTTTGTAAATATATCAATACGTGATCTCAAATAAATATAAATTATATATAATAATATAAATAAAAAAAGAGTTTCAGACGCATCGCTGGCTGGGGCTCTAGACAAAATCCATAAGATGTGTTATTTTCCGTACTATATTTTTTGTTAGAGTGCAATATATCCAATGTAAAATAACTGTCCTACATTATATGATTTTCATCCATTTCGTGTTCACTGTTTGGTAGATTCGTATTTCAGCTATGTAGACATTCTAGATATGTATGAATAAAATATATATCGTGAAAAATATACTATTCAAAACTCGCAAGCTTTCAACGTTAGACCTAAAACCCTGTTCTTTAGGAAATATTTTTTCCTTGCAAAGAAATTTCTTCCGTGTTCTTGAATCCCTGTCTTTCAAGTTTATTTTTTCACACTAGACAGAATAAGAAATCACTTGGATTTTTGAAATCTACCTATATAGTACGTACAAAAGTGTTTTGTGCTTTTTGAAATACAAGTTATTGATATACAAATCTAGGCGTGGCTTATTGAAGCTTGGAGAAAGAAGTCTACAGTTACATGAATCAATCATTATTCCTTTGCAAGCTATTAACTTAGATTTTGAACTCGGAAATTCTTATAAAAATGAAAAAGATGTATTATTTTTTTTATTTTGAGTTTTTAAAAGTCCTCGTTCTCAGTGGAGATAAAGAATGGAATTTTAGCATAAAGTATGTTTATATTGAGATAATTATTTGGTGAGTTATGTAACAGTTGAACTAACGCTACAATTCAGCGTACTTTTAGTATAGAATTCGATGATTTTAAATAAAATTAAAACAAAAAGTAAAAGTTTCTTTCCAATTTTTCAATTCGTAAATTATCTTTATTTTCATAGTGAAATAAAAATTATCCAAATATGAGATCAAATTAAGCAAATTTTAAAAACATTTTTGATGTTACCATATTTATCACGTGATTTTTCAACATTTGGAACTTTTTTTTATCTTAAGATTATTTCTTTGTATGCTGAATGAAAACAAATCACCAAAAATTCTTCCATTTTGCTATGAATTGCGTATGTATGCTATATTATCTGAAATATCTGGTATTTCCCGGAATCCTCTAAGTGCCGCAGTAGCCTAATGGTTCTGGTCGCGGACTCGCTGTTTTGTCAAGGCGTGCGTTCGAGCCTTGATGCCAATAAAGACGCGACGTATAGCCAGGGCTGACGCACGTGAAATCTCGTCGAGGTCCCAAGTTTTTCCGTTTCATGATGTGGAAGTTTGGATAGGAAGGTACCAGCTCTGGAGTCATTCTCTCCACTTGACCGTGGTACAAAATTACAAGGATCCTCACCAATACGCCTCAAATGGCTTCTTGTGCGACTTTAATAAAATCAATCAATCAACCGGAATAATCTGAATCGAAGTGATACACAATGGGGATAAAAAAAGGTAACTGAATAAACTAGGTTTTTAGAAGCTTAAAAATAAATTCCTTTTTTATTAAAATTCTGTTAAAAAAATCTTATGAAATTAAAAAAAAGTTGATTTCAGCTTAAAATTTCAAGTAACAGCTGGAGAAATTACAATATATATATATAATCAGTGTGTGAAAATCAGGTCTAAAGTATGCTGATACATGCTACTACTAACAACTGACCTTGAACTTGTTGATTTTGGTCAGGAATAAAAATTAACGGGATTCTGTTCTTTTTTAAACCGATCTTGAAAAATCAAATTGCGTTAAGAATATATTAAATTGTGCATCTTTAGAGCGGAAAAAATTTAAAAAAAAAATGTTGCATCTTCTGAAAAATACGGGGATACGTAAAAATGTTTAAAAGGGAGAAGTCAATAAGAAAACCAAACCAAAAATAAATTTAACTTTTTTCGTGGGAATATTCTTATGGTTCCAATCACGAATTGGTGAACTGATTGATTGTTTATTAACATCGCACTGAAATGCAACACAAGAGTTATTGGCGACGGACCTCGTGTCTTTGAACATCAGTCTAATGACGAGGGCGACACCTGAACTGGCACCTCTATCTCCAAACTTCCATACCATGTAAACTGGAAGACTTGGGACCTTGATCGGGCTCTACTTTCATCAGCCCCTGTCCACTGTGGATCTTTAGTGGCAACAGATTCGTTGAAAACAACGCCGGCCTCGAATTCACGACCTTAACCACTACGCTACATCGGCCACCATACATCAGTGAACCATCTTAAGAATGTGATCATTGATGGGGTTATATATATATATATAGAGAGATATAGAGAGGACAAGCTAACACAGACTTTCAAATTTATGTATAAAATGTAATGCTTACATTGAATTTTCAATTTGTATCTTTTAAAACATTTATCACTACTCATTTTATGACAGTATTCACAATTCATATTAATTGTAAAACAACAGATTAAGTTTGTGTTTGGTCTTTATATGTCGAGATAAGACTTGAGAGCAAAGGAACAAAATCTAATTCCAAACACTTTATAATTCGCATATATTTAACTGAAAAAAAATTGTAACTGTTACATTTTTGTTTTTGTCTTTTACCCGCGGTTTAATTTAGATGTACGTCAATTTTTGAATCAGTTGATATAATGCTTTCTAGGATTATTACAAACAGGAAAGCTCGACTTAGAATTATTCTGTAAATATGTCATTCGGAAAAAGCGAAGTGTTATTCTAACGACAATTTAAGATGAGAATGGGTGTTATATTTTATGTGATGTTGTTTTTTCTTGATTTATTCATATGTTCGATGATGAAAAACTTACAGAATTTTTCTTTTCTTCTCATCATTTCCCGTCGCATTACTCTTCGCAAGATTTTGAACAATTTTCTCTATGCAGGAATTCTGCTGGAAGATGGTTATGCAAATTCATGTAACTCCACATCAATTACGTCATATCTGAGGTATAGAAGTTAATCCAATTGGAAGCCACATCGAGGCTATGTAAAAAAAGGAGATTACTGAGGGTAAAAGAATTTATGAAAGGAAGAAGATGGAAAAGTACGAAAGCATAAGAATGAGATGGGAGAATGTAAGTTTTTTTTAACCGAGATGTTATTGCCTTAAAATTGTTTTCTTCGTTAGTAATTTATTCTGTGTTTAAATAAACATATTATTAGAGAAAAACTTGTCATCATTTCCTTCTAACTCAAATTAATGATCCTCCAATTGTATAAAACACATAACACGGTTTTATTTAACAATGTTAGTAGTAATTTAAAAATACATTTATCGAAAATTTCTCAATTACTGATTATAAGAAGTTTAGACCGAGAAAGGAATACACGTTGTCTTCGCCTCTTGGTCTATAGATTACGTATTTCATCAACAATATACTATTATGTAATTCTAGTGTGACATTAATTAGAAACAAAACATTTACTTGGTCGTTGGTTTTGATATAAGCACATTTATATATTAAGGTATTTTACGATTTCCATTTAAATCAACTAAAAAATTAGTAAACATTAAATATTCAAGCAATGTTTTAAAACTATTAACTTCTTAAAATTTTTATGAAAAAAATATTCAAGGAACTTTAGGTAACAGTTTATATAATTATATCAGGTAAACTGTTAAGGAAAATAAACGATCCTTTTAATTAAAAAAAATTAGAGAGACTCGTGAACAATGGGAAAAAAGGTCACCAAGTTACTTCCTGGTCACGATTTCCGTTCTTACGTAAAGAAGGTTCCTCGTTCAACTCGGATTCCTCCAGACATCTCTCCAGATGCCCTGGAGGGGATGTCTGGAGGAATCCGAATTGGTAATTAATTCGATAATGAGTAATATATTAGGAGGGACGCCTGAATATAATTTAATTAATTTTAAATCTTCAAAAAGGCAATTTCTTGTGTACAGTTATGAATGTTTATATGGATTGTAAAATTTAATGTTTATGAGTATTGTAAAAAAATATCATAATTAAGGTTGAATTAGAGTCTGATCTTTTCCTTTGTACTATAAACATCACAAGCACTTTCAGAAGAGCGTTTTTTCAAAAACATTTTATCGTTAAACTTTTTATAAATATGTTAATATATTTTACATCATTAACTGCATTATAAATTAAAAGATCTATGTTTCATTAAAACTATCATTAATTAATTTTTTTAAGAAAGAAAAAGAATTTTTATTCCACTTTTTAAATTATCGACTCAATCGAAAAATCAGATAAATATTTCATTTAGGTTTTGAAATGTATATGTTACAGAAATAGAATTTCAGATTTTTATTATCCATTGATAGTTTGAAATCAAAAAAATTTAATTACTTTACGATAACGATAAATTATAAGATATATTCTTTTCATATCTTAATAAACATTTTTGCAATTTATATTGTAATATAATTATTAATTTAAATAAACTAATCTTACAATATGAAATATTTAATTTATATATATGTTGGGCAGCATTACGATCAAGATGAAACCTAAAATATCCCAATGTAAAAACCAGATCTCGACTGTTTATTTAGTATAAAGCGCTTTCGACCTAAAATGAATAAATAAATACGTAGAGGCTTTTAGTATACAATGCAATGACGTCAAAAATTATTTCCAATTTCCTTGCTAAGTTCATTTTTAATTGAAACAGAATCTCAGCGTTTTCAATTTGAATCAACATCTTCTCAAAGTGAAAAATTAAAAATATTAAATTTTAATGAATCCATGGGAAAGATATTTCGTCTTGATATAAATCACTGTTTGTCTAACACTACAACCTACACTGAATAATTTATCTGATCTTGAAGGAGAGCTCCCTTCTTCATCTTGCACCCGAAGATTGCATCAAAAATTTAATCAACTCCGTGTATTCAAAAGCGCCAACGAAATGGCAGTATCCGTGCAAATAGTTAAACAAATGCGAGAGTCAAGCGGATAAAATATTCATGGGAGAATGAAGCGAATTTATTCTCGGTCTTTCGGTTTAGTCGAATCAGATAGAGTGTATGGGTAGAAAACATATCATGATATATGAGATAAATATATTTTTTCTTCAATATAATTATCTATTATTTATAAAGCCAGATACATCAGTAAAAGATATTTTATTTCGGTTTCAAATTACTTCAATTAAAATTAAATTTCTGGCAAATAATATCACAAGTAATTATTTTCCCCGTTTAATAACGCTTCATTTATATATAGATCAAATTTAAGGATACTAGGATATGCGAAGAATTGTGGAATATCATATCTACGACTCCTTGTTTTTGTGATAAATATCTTTTCAAATTATTGGTAGATGTTAGATTTCTTGTTTGCCAGTAATGATATTTTAATCATTCTAAAGAACTATAAAAGTAATTTTTTTCATCAAAAAGGTTTTTTTTCTCCTTATTTCAACATGGACATTATTCGTGAGATATACACCCAACTCTTTTTTTACATGGTAGGTACGTTCTTTAAGAAACCGTGCTAAAAAATTCGTGTAAAAATACATGCGATATATGTTAACATTGGAATATTTTCCTCAACTTTAAGAAATCGTACAAGATGAAAAGTTCTAGATAATTTCCTTAGAAATCGTGAAAAAAAAAGTAATAAGGAAATCCACATTACATATTAATAAAACAAAAACAATTCATTTTATTACAAAACAATTTAAGTTAATGTACAGTGAAAATTCACTTTATAGGTACAAACAACATATAAAAATTTAAATCGAAATTAGGAATAAAACTACTAACTAACAACTATTCATCGTTATTTGATAACAAGCGTGCACGTTTATTATGAACTGCATCAAAAATACTATTATTAGTAAATATGTCAGATATGTCTAGCACAACTGTCGGCTTTGATTCAAATGAAGAATTTCGTTCATTATTAACGGCCCCTGTTGATTTTTTTGTTGTTACAAAGTCTGTTATTAGCGACTTTTTTTTGTTTCTCAAGTTGCATATGTAATTAGTGATATCCTACTGCGCAAAACTTATATTTACGTTGAAATTTTAATGCACGCTCTTTGTCAGGATCATGAGAAAATGTTCCATATTTGTAGCAAACTTCAAGCCCTCGAAAAATAAAATCAGCTGTTAATAGCTGAACTTTATTTTCGACTTGGCCATTATTGACTTTATTATCATAAATAAATTCGATCAATTCGTCCTAATCAAAGGGATTTCTAGCATCCATTCTGTAATGTAAGCCGTTTGCATGTTCTTAAGATCTTCGCCACCAATTGCAATTGATAGAGTTATAATTTCAGAACCCACAGTTGAATTCTGAATACTACGAAGCTTCTATTTTTGACATATGCTGGCAAATTTTTTCCCCCAACAAGCGTTTAAAGTCGATTGGCGCAACTGTTTGATGGTAAAAGAAGCATATTTAATGCAATCCAAAATCCTAAGCTTTCTCCATGCTTCCACAACAGTCAAATTTCTTTCTTCCACTGAGTCTAAAATATATTTAAATGTTTGCTTTAAGCAGTACATTTTAAATTCTGCTATAATACCCTGATCAAGTGGCTGAATCAAAGAATTAGTATTAAGTGGTAAAAATAGCATTTGAATATTTGGGGGAAAGTTTTGAGTTTCGTGTTAGAATAAAAAACTCGTGTAAAATAGTTCATTGGTGAACCATGTTATTTCAAAATCTTGTAGAAAAAGACCACGTATAAAAAAAAGTTGGGTGTATTTGCATTTAGGTACCATTTTAAAGAAAATTATTGTACAATATGGTGTTCCAAATTATTTATTTATTTATTTTAAAGGATACTTATGCAAATAGGGAACTAAAATATTTTTCCACAAAGAAATATCTAAATTTTAAGAAATTTTTATACGAAAAAAAAATTAAAATTTTCAAAATTACAAAGTTCTAAATACTTTTTTCTAAGAAAACATGCAGTATTATCATTTAAAAAATACGTTCGCTACCTTTTTGTGCAGTTCTATACATAATGAGTAAAATATTTTGTACATTTATGAAATATTATTTTTTAAAAAGGGCACAGAAATGCAAATATACTTTAAAAAACTATGTCCATATTCAAATCAAAATGAAAGCAAAGCTTTTTGATTAAGACAACGCTTTTATAGTTCAATTAAATGATTAAAATATCATTGTTAGGCGCACAAAACCTAATATCATGAATAGTTTTGAGACATAAATGTCACAAAAACGATGTTGCTTAGATGTTGTCCTCATCACTTGAACGAAGCTGAAGATTATGAGGTCAGTCGTAAGTAGCCCTAGTGAAGATTTTGGTGGATGTTAATAAAAATAATCACAAATAACAATATTCCCCCCACCTTATCTGGTACCCTTATGGAAGTTCAAGTTTAAAGTGTAAAGTTTGTATTGCTCTAGTTGAGATTTTGATGACTGCGTATTGTCTGTAATATTTCTGTAGTTTTCATTACTGTATACAAACACTCAATTATTCAGATAACAATTTGAAAATTTATATATAACTTACAAAAAAAAAAATAGATATAATAAAAACACAAAAAGAGTAATAAAAATACAAAATGGAAATTCAAAAATTGAAATCCTTTATAAATAAAACATATTAAAAATAAGGTTATTTAAAAATATCAATTGCTTGGAGATAGGTGTAGTTTATACTAATATTAAAGATCAAACTTTTGTTGCAGTAATAGCGTTATAAAAAAGAAAGGCAAAAATAAATCATGATCCAAAGAATATAATACACACCAATAGAAAAGATTCATTACAGAAAACAGTATAAAATAATAAATAAATAAATAATTCACAAAAAATTTAATCAGCATCGAAAAAGGAAGCATATTCTTTCCAAAAATAAACTCTAGCACCTTGGAAAGTAATGATCTAATAATTACTACAGTTATCTGTACAATAAAGCTAAACATTTTTTTAAAAAAAAACAGTGCTATTACCTATATATTTAAATAAATATTTTAATCAGTACAAAAATATTAAAAAAAATTAACTTCACGAAAAATGTCTTAAAAAGCAAAATTAAGTAATCAAACCTAGGTTATGTCAACGTGCCTCAAAGAGGTAGATATAACAAAGGGGGCCCAACTTATAATGGCCTTCAGCATTATTTGGGTAAGACTCTCTTATACTGAAGGAGATAGTTCATAAAAAGAATACTGCTGAAGTAATTTCTGTTTTAGATCCAGGAAATTAAAAACTGCTCAAATTACTTGAACAAATACCCGCATCTCGACACTCTAGACTACACTACTGCATCTAGACAAGGCGAATTTCTATTATTTCCGTTGACCTCATAGAAATTCACAAATTAATTTGACGAATTGCTCAACATTGAATCTGATCTACGGACAATGTTCAAAACCAAAACTAACTGTATTTGTTCATTATGCAAAAAATAATTCAGAAGCGAAAGAAGAGCTATTGAATCATGTTGTGCTATAGGAACGAATCCAGGAGCAGATAATAAAATGCCGATGCTGTACTTGGAAAACATTCAGTACTGATTATAAGTTATTATCAGAGTCGCAATTGACGGCACTCTCACTATGAGAAGTTTATTTAAGGGATTTTGGCAATTTTAATTACCATCGCATTATTACCTATTCCTTTTACTGTTAATAGAGAATACGTACTAAATATTTTAAATATAACCACATTATGGAAGTAGTTTAAAAACTTTTCTACTACCGATGCTGATACGCCAAAACTCATTGATAGTTCAAAGTGTTCATGAAAGATAAAGAAAGCGATGAAATTCCAGATGTTGTTTAGTGGTTTTGTTCAGTAAGATGGCTCTCAGAAAAACAATGTTCAAACAAAACTTTTTAATTTGCTAGAATCAATCAAAAGATTTATGACTGAAAAAGGAAATTCTTTCTCAGAACTTGAAGATGCTAAGTGGTTAATATATATGACATTTTTTACAGATGTAATAAAACACTCACAACCATTACATTTATCGCTGCAAATACATGGTAAACTTCTGATTTAGCATAGAGAATCTTAAGCTTTCAAAACAAAAATTAAACTCTTCGAAAAAGAATCGTTTTCTAAATCTTCATTCACTTCCCGTGACTTATAAAATATTGAAAATCTTACCCGGTTTATCAACTTATTTTTTCAACATTTATATTTTAACAGCTAATTTTAAATTTAGATTTAAATACCTTTTTAGGTACTTGATATTCAGTCCCACTTATTTCAATATTCCTTATCGGCTCACATAAGCTTAATAAACAAAGTTAAAAGGATTGAGGAAACAAAGAAAAAACACTTCACTGTTTGGGTTTATATAGAAGCGTAAAATTTTAATAAACTTAAACTAACTTTCATAAGACTGAAACAATGATGTTTTCTTCCAGACACTTTGCAATTCTTCCACTACTACTGGCTCTCCTTGTTCGAGAAAAATTATACATGCAGGGTAATTTTGAAAATTGACTCAAGAGAAATATCAATACTTTCGATCTGTGTAATAACTTTTTCTTTTCATGAAGTATAAATTATTATTCACATTAATACGTTCCTCTAAATAATTTCAAAATTAAAAAAGAAATAATTTCATTTGTAAACTTTACAGTCTGACTATCAGGTATTTTATAGACTCAGGTACTCCAACAATAAAGCTCTTTTCAAGCTTTTCAAATTTTAATCATAGAGAATCATAGTTAACTGCATTCGTATATGATTAGATATTATTCTGATATTTATTGAGAAAAAATGGAAGAATAACTTGTAGTTCAAAAATTTAAAATCAACAAAACCACGCGTTTGCGTAATGCCACTACACAGGTTTCACAACAACAAAAATCGCTTGATGGCAAAATTAGGCTTTTTAATAATTCAATATAATTGAAAACTCTTAGAAAATGTCATGAATCTTTTTAAAAAAAAACATTTCTTATGCACTCATCGGGAAAAAACACTCTGAAAAAACAAGGTACATAAAAGAATGTTGAGAAATTGTTCCCAATCTGTTAGAGCTGCAAATGAGAAAGGTGTAGTCGAGTCGGAAACAATGTTGTCAGCAAACACGTGATTCACCGTGTCACAAAGGACATTTTAAAAGGTTCCTCCAAGGTGCGTAACTATTTTAAATAGAGTGTTTGCTTTAATTTATCGCTTTGAAGTTTAGAACGCCTTTGAGAAGAAAACGACTGCCATTGAAAAGGTTAGCATCGTGGGACTGCATGAAAGCAGTGGTCATTCCATTGGATTGCGCTTTGCATCGATCACACAAATGTTACAGTTTCACTCTGTTGACGAAATAGAGTACAAGAAAGTTATCGGTCTCGGTAAGTAAGCTTAGATAGAGTTATTCAGCCTATAAGTAGGGAAGATGGAAGAATTGTCCGACAAGGGCGAAGCTCACCTACTGCTCAAATTCTGGACATTATGTGAATAATGGTACCCTCTCTGCATCATCCTTTAAATGTTAGTATCATTAGCAGATGGCTGCATTTTTCTGGATTTCTAGTATGGAGATCATAACGAAGATTATTTCTGACACCACAGCAACGTCGCTAGAGAATGCAATGGTGCCACGAAGGAGCTGCATGCAGTCATGCGGAACGGCAGCGGATTATCTATATAAATGAGTCAACTTTTGTCTTAGTGAAGATGTTTATTGCACTCATATGTTGAGACAACGCGTTGAGAGCTACGATGGATGATTTATTGTCACTCATCACACATCCATTGAGTAGGGTGTAATGGTAAAGGGGGCGATTTCAAACGATGCCCAATCATCTTTGGTCTTCATCAGAGCCACTTTGACACCCTGAAGGTATGTTACTAAGGATCTTTGAACTGGGGCCATTCCTTTTTTGTGAAAGCCCATTCCAACAAGTCCATTCCTCTATTTCAACAAGAGGATTTTCATGTTCATACAGCTGCTATCTCAAGAGGTTGCCTCACAAATATAGATTCTATCTATACTAGACATGTTACTCGTAGAAAACTTGTGGGATCCATTCTATTAAGATTCTACCTCTAACACAAAATTTTCAAGATCTACATCTCAAACTTTAATTAACATAGATTGAGTTAAATTGTTAAGAGTATTTACTATTTCTCGCCATGACATGGGGTAGAATGTATTAGAAATGATAACAGCCCAACATCCTGTTGAGAGTTGTAAGGAATTTGTATTTCGACCAATAAATCTTATCATACCTTTACTCAGGTCTTAATAATTTCTTGTTGTTAAGTACTAATTTACAGTCAAATATCATTTCAATCTGATTATTTCAAACAGGCACAACCTTTTCTTTTTGGACAATTAGCGTATGTTATATTGACTGGACCGCCCATATATTCGTTCAAAGTGACAAGTTTTCTAATTTAATCTAAGTGTGAATTCTTTGTTCGGAATATTTCTTTGCTACACTCTTAGAAGTTATATTGAAGTTCTTTGAGAAAGTAAACTAGTTAACTTCATTATCATTCATGAGTTTCGTTCCGTTTCGTTCATTAACTGATCAACTGGTTTGTCGCAATGTACCATGGATTCTGACCTGAATAAGGAAGAGTAGAAAATGAGACTGTGTTTTTTCATTAGTTTTAGAAATCTTGATACATACAAACTCTATAAACAAAAATAATGTTCTACAACTATTTAACTAGACGATAAATTTATTGTAGAACAGAAAATTATATAAACTTGAAATGACAAGAGTTTTCATGTCAAAAAGAACCATATTATGCTACTTACAATATAATGAGATTGATATCAAGATCCTTCAATTAAATAAGAATAAAATATACATCGTTATTGCTTTTCCCTTTCCAGATCTAAATAAAATTCTTATCTGTAAACAAATTTGACTAACACAACATGGTGTGATTGATTGATTGTTTATTAGCCACGCATTGAGATGCAACTCAAGAGCTGGAGGAAGAAGCACAAGTATGGAAGTGCATTACATCTTTTAATTTTAAAATATAAGACTAATTTGTTTGAAAAAAAATAGGAGATACTACAAAATAAATCGGATAAATAGAGTTTATGCTTTGAAATGAAATTATATGCTTATTGTATCTTCTAGTTGAAGCAGAGTTAAATATTCTAGATTTAGAGTCATGCATTTGGTTTTCTTAATGTCGCACTAGAAGCAACACAAGGGCTATTAGCGATGGATTCGCAAATTCGAACCCAGGTCAAGTGATACGGACAACACCTGCGCTGGCATCTCTTTTTTGAAATTTCCATACCCCGCCTATGGGAGGACTTTGAGTTTCGACTAATTTAACTTGCATCACAGCCCCTTTAAGTAGTGGGTAATATAATATGGCATTGTCTTCACATCGTCGGGATTATTTATTTATTGTTGGATGGTAAAAGACAAAAATTCCTTTAAATGTAATGCATATATAAAAAAGTATTTTATATAAGATCAATTGAGAAAAAAATGATTTTTTTTTTTTTTTGTATTTAAATGCATCCAAATTCTCATATATGTTTAAATTTACTTACTAAAAGTAATGTAAACACTGAAAAATCCAGTTTAAATGTATAAATTCAAGTACGTATATGTAGTAATTCAAATATGGTTAATAATGTCTAATTGCTTACTGTTTTTCAAATTAAACTTATAGAATGCTTTTATCAACGCTTGTTTAAATTTAATAATTTATCAGCAACTCTAATTTATCTAATTACTTTTTTTTGCTGTTGATTTGACTATGTGTTTTTTTTTTTCAAAAAAATTCGGTGAGTTCGTTCACACATTTGTTTATTGATATATACATATTGTAATATTTTTAATTAAATTATAAATAATCTTTGTGTGTATGCTTAGTAAATGCATCTACACAACGATTTATCTGACGTTAATTAAATTTATTTTAACCAAGCCCGTCGTTTGTCTACCGAATTCTTGAAATTCAAGACAAGTTGAATGTTAAAACTGATTTAGATCAAACAGAATATTCTCGAATTTGTACAAAATCCTTTGTCGCCTGATAGTTTCCTAACAAAGAAATTTCTTCTAAGTTCTTAAAAACGCAATTAAAACGTTAATTAAGCTCAAATTCAAATATATATTTCAATTTATTCTTGAATCTACACACACACTCACTTGAAGTGAGTGCGGGCTAGCTTTTCTCGAAAATGTTTCAAGGAAGTTCCTTTCTCTTTAATCTTCCGTCTGATTTCTCAGATTGATGAGGTTGGAGCACTAAAGTTTCCCTAATGGTTCAAAATATAAATTCCGATACAAAGGTAAGTAAGCCCTCGTCGGCTTATAACTATTTCTCAATCTCAGAAAATTTTTGATATACATAGCTTTAAGATTGCTTTTGCGTCATTGAAAACAAGCCAGTTATTCTAAAGCCTTGATTAAAGTCACTAAACCTAAATGAAGTTTTCATAAAATTTTATTTAATCCAACGAAATTTCTTCTCGTCTGCCAGTAAAATAAATTTAAATACTTTTGGAATTTTAATACAGAGATGAATTTGCGGGAATCGCTGAGATGACGATATAGTTTAAGCCTCGCTTTTTGATTTAATTTTTATTTATTGTTTGTTCCTCTTATTTATTTGTTTCTTTCTTATTCATTTTTGTATGCAACGTTTGATTTGTTTAGTTTTGGCAAATCATTTTTATTAAATATTTGACTCCTGACGAGTGAAAATATACTTTAAAAATAGATAATTCTACAATAGTTTTTGGATTAAGCCTATTTTTAAGCTTCACCTTTTGATTGAATTTTTACTTATTTATCGTTCATTGGATTTATTTATTTCGTATTTATTCTTGTTTATATGTATTGTTTGGTTTGCTTAGTTGAGAAGAATCTTTTTAATATAATGTTTGGTTGCTCAATTGTGAAATAATACTTTATGGATATATTATTCTATTATGGTTTCTGGATTTAAAGTAGATGTTATAACTTACGGATTGTTCAATAATTTGTGTCACCGACACCAACAGAAGCAAAACATGCTCAGTCTTTTTCATTACTTTGATCGAAAAAGTTGTATTTATGAATTAACAATCATTACACACACACACGCACACATCGAGAAAGAGAGATGAACAAAAAATTCAATACTTCGGCTATATATGAGGGTGTATTCCTGTTAGTAATGGGAAATGGGAAAGGGATACCTCACTGTAGTATTGTCCACTTACCGTTTTACCATTTTCTGAAATTTCCATTAGCGTGGCGCCTTTCGTATCCCAAAAAGTCGTTTGGTTTATTTAATTTTGACGGATATTGTAATTAAATCTTTTATTCCTTGCGAGTGAAAAAATACTTTGAAAATAGAGAATTCTATTTTTGATTTTAGGTTAGACCTATTTTTAAGACTCGCATCGTGATTTAATTTTTATTTATTGTTTGTTCATTCCATTTATTTATATTGTATTTTAATTTTTTGTTTAATTTTATCATTTTCTTTTGCACTCCCCCTACCCTCTGGCCTATGACACCTTTTTCGCTATCTCCGGAGCAGATTCACAGGAAACAAATCATTGTTTTGATCACTGCTTGGCTTCCGATGCATAATGAAAAACCTACTTTCTCATGGACGATGGCATCTCATTATCTAAACTTGATCATTTTTGTATTCAAAATTAACCTTTGAATAAGTGTCAAATTTGTTTTGGCGTCGTTTAATAGATGTCAGCACACAGTGGTAACACCATCTTACCTTGGCCGCGTCATCTGTTGTCAAAAATGGCTACTTTTTTTTATTCACACTCGCTTTCCATAATTCAGTTTAGTAATTTATTTTGCTTATATATTTTTTTTCTTTTATAAGCCAATCTTTTTCTTCTATCTCCATATCAACTTGTTGGCTTTCATGATTCAATTAATTTCTTATCTAGTGACCTAGAATACTGTTTATCATGCTGTCACTATCAGCGCTCCTAATCAGGCAAAGCAATCACACACTCACTCGATTAATACCATACACAAGAAAGCTAAGACTACAGTAATTTATGTTATTAGAGCACCTAGAAGCAACAAATATCCGGACAACATTTGTCTTTCATTTATTATCCAGTCTTTCTGAGGAAAGATAATCGGATTTATTTATTGGGGTTATAACAAATATATTTGATATGCTTACCACAAGATCATGGTTTGCTTTGTGAGAGATAAATATTGAAGAAACAAATATTTGGAAACTTATTTTATAAAATATTTAAGATGTTATAATAAAGTGTTGATGTTATTTTTAAAAAACCTATTTAAGATTTAAAAAAACGTCACGGCAAATGTATATTTCGATTAGAACATTTTCGTACAGAACTATAACTGTCAAAAATAAGATCATTATTAATAATTTCGCAATTATTATTTCATCTGAACAAAATTAGCATTAATGTTTATGACTCAAAGAGAAATAAATTGTGGGATAAATGGGTTTATATTAACTTAATTAACATATTTCATCAACTTCTAAAGAATTTTTCCATTGCATAATGAGACTTTTTCCAGAATTAGACACTAATTGATCTAAATAATCTATATTTCACATTTCTTTCGAATCTGATAATTTGTTTCAGATATATTTTGGGAAAACTTATAAGGGGGCCATGTACTATGCTATTTACTCGCATGAGATTCATAATATTTCCCAAGTTTCTTAACAAAGCCTGATAACCTATTATTGACATTTACATACTTGAATATGATTCTTGAATCCTATGTGATGTTTGATTGTAATTTTAAAATTGAATAATTCCTGAACTAATAGAAGGAGTTATAAGAAATTTTGAATTTTACCCAAGAAAACTAATCGTAAATAATTGGGGCTCTGTAACTAATCATTCGACTTATAGTTTAAGAATTAACTACAAATATATAATTACATTTTCTTAATTTATTTAAAAATTAGCATAATTAAATATAAGTATTAGTACATTTCGATTAAAAGTGGAAAAGTGGCCATAATAGCAGGTCAATTGAAAAGTCCCCGGCCTACCATAGTAAAACACATTTTTTTGGCAAAATTAGTTTTTTTTTATTCAACATAATTCCCTTCAAGGGTGATACACTGATTATAGCAACCCTCCAACTTTTCGATACCATTTTTGTAGTACGATTTGTCCTTTGCTTCAAAATAGGCCTCAGTTTCGGCGATCACCTCTTCATTCGACGAACATTTCTTCCCAGCGAGCATTCTTTTGAGATCTGAGACCAGGAAATAGTCGCTGGGGGCCAGATCTGGAGAATACGATGGATGAAGAAGCAATTCGAAGCCCAATTCATGGATTTTTGCCATCGTTTTCACTGACTTGTGACACGGTGCATTGTCTTGGTGAAGCAGCACTTTCTTTTTCTTCAAATGCGGCCGTTTTTCGGCGACTTCGTCCTTCAAACGGTCCAACAATGCTATGTAATAGTTGCTGTTGATGGTCCTTCCTTTTTCAAGGTAGTCAATGAAAATTATTCCATGCGCATCCCAAAATACAAACGCCATATCCTTGCCAGCTGACTGTTGCGTTTTCCCACGCTTTGGAGCGGGTTCATCGGGTGCAGTCCACTCGGATGACTGTCGACTGGACTTCGGAGTGAAATGATGGAGCCATGTTTCATCCATTGTCACATATCGACGCAAAAACTCGGGTTTATTACCCTTGATTATCTTCAAACACTGCTCCGAATCATCAACTCGTCGTTGTTTTTGGTTAAAAGTGAGCTCGGGCGGCACCTACTTTGTACAGAACTTTCTCATACCCAAATATTCGTGAATGATATGATGTATACGTTCAGATAATATCTTTAGAGTGTCTCCTATTTCATTCAATTTCGATTTACCGTCACTCAAAATCATTTTGTAGATTTTTTTAATGTTTTCGTCGGTAACAACCTCTTTGGGGCGTCCACTGCGTTCACCGTCTTCGGTGCTCATTTCACCACGTCTAAACTTAGCATACCAATCCTTGATGGTTAATTTTCCTGGGGCATTGTCCGGAAACTCGGCATCAAGACAAGTTTTTGCTTCAACTGTATTTTTTCCCTTCAAAAAGCAATATTTTATCAACACCCGAAATTCCTTTTTATCCATTTTTTTCACAATAACAAAAGTTGCTTCACTCAAAATGCTATAATTCACAAACTATTGTTCCGAAAGCTTTCAAATTTATACACGCATCTTTTGAGGGTTAGGGCTAACTAAAAACGTATGGATTTAATTCCAGTAGTGCCATCTATGTGTCAGACCGGGGACTTTTCAATTGACCTGTTATATAACGTTTGCTTCTCTTGATAGATCTTAAAATTGTGCTATCTACAAACAGCCTTGTGATAGTAGTTGCGTACGTTCTTTGTCATCTTGAATTTTTCAATGGACAGAAAGCACAGATTCTGTGTTTGTTTCCCGCGCTTTTACTTCTGCCTTCTGTGAGCTTTTCAATGTTTAAAATATCTTCAACAGTCATTCTGATCGCACATCGTAAATTTTCATACTGTATGTTATAACTAAACATTCGACTGTTAGACGACGATTACAGCAAATATCGAAAAGTAACAATTGCACAGCTCTGCTTATCAACTTCGGATAACTCATTCTACTGGGGTCGTTCAATAAGTCCCGAGAAAACCCAAGAGATGGCGCTCGTTGTATCAAAAATAGTTTGTTTGTTTTGAAATTCATGACTCACTAGACAGCTATCTAAGTATGAATTAATCTTATTCTAATCATGACACCTTCCACATTTCAAAATAATTTTTGCTATCAGTTCATTTATCTTTGATTAGTGTTATTAATGGATCTTTGAGAAACATCTCGTCGTTCAAAACCACACTAATCACTTTAATAAACAATGAAAATAATTATGATAAATTCTAAAAAAGTATTATTAGATACTTCATCCAAAATGTACCTAGATATAGTAGAATGCATAGATATTGAATTATTAAAGGATGTAGGCACTAAAAAAGGGCGATTAAAAATTTATTTTTTGGTAAAAGAACCTTTCTAATTTCAATTGTACAGCAGAAACCTTTTTTTCTTTTCATCTAAGAATTTACGATAACAATTAGTCTGATTATCTAGCCATCGATAAATATTTACCCTTCTCTTTACATTCGGCTCAATCACTAGTATCAGGCATTCTGCTTTATCAAATGTAGTAAACAGTTCTGCAAGTTTTTTCAATGAAACTTCTTTAAAAGTCCTTTATTTTTGTTCTTTATTGTTATCTTTTCCATCGTTTGTATATTGATATTCAATTCCAAAAAGATCATCAACAGATAGGTCTACCGAATGTGATTCCAACCATTCTCGAACAGTTTTTGATGTAATTACGACCAGTGGGTACTAAATTTCGTTTTGAAGACCCTGCTGTGAATTTTCAATGCTTACAAAGGTTTGCATCACTTAAAAAAAAGGAACACTACTCAAAAGTTATGCCGCATAATTTATAGATTACTATTAAAAATGTTTGCGAATTAATGAAGCACCAATCAAAAATCTCCGATGAGATTAAAACATTTTGTATAGATGCGAATGTTTCAGTTTTAAATAATTTTTTCTGTTCTATGAAAAATTATTGTTACTGTAAAGAAATTTAGTACAATTTGGTCATGTAATCCGAAGTGCTTAAAAATATCTACTGTATGAGGGGATATGAATAGTTTTTAATTATTACTAAGAAATAACCAAGATATCTAGATGAAACTTATTCGGTATATCAATTAATATTTATGTACATAATGCTATAAATTACAGCTTTTATTGTTGATTTGGTTCGTTTCAGAAATCCGTAGAATGAAGTAACCTGCAGCATGGGGATAATGGAGTTCAACTTGTGGAGTTCTACAACGATGGCCTTAGAAAGGTTAAGAAACGCTGGGAGAAATCTTTAACACTGGTTAGTGACTATGTGAGAAATCCTAAGAACAATAAATAAAAATTAAGTCTTTTTTTAATGGGTTTTCTTCATTTCACATTGTATGTCTGCGACAAAACTTTAAAAGCCTTTTTCTCATATTTTAAAGCGCTCAATCGAGCTGCACTTTTCTATACACGATTGCTTTGGATGACAATATGGTAATTTAATTATAATTGATTAAGTTAATTGATTAAAATCAATTATTTAAAAAATTAAATTTTTTGCCAAGTTTCTTGCCAAATCACTAAATGATCGCCAAATCCGTCGCCAAGGTGAAGGAGTCATTACCTAAACTCTCTTTTGTTAGTTATTATTTTGTTAAAAAAATTTGAAAAATTAAATTTTAAATTTAATTTTTATTTATCAACTGGCTTTTGAATGAAATGACACAACAATTAGGCATCACAAGACAATCGTAAATCTGCAAGTAGTTTACTAACATTAATTTACATAGTGCTCTTAGATTGCACTCTAAAATGTAAGATCCACTATCTTTTTGCATAAATGTTACAAATGGATATATGCAACGTAATCCACTCACATTGTGTATTTAGTTTTAAAATGTGCCGTCAATTTTTAATGCATTTTGAATTCTTTTACTTTTTTCATAAGTCAATATTCGTTCACTTTACAACGCTGAATTACGCTAATTTTTTTTATCCGTATTTATTTTCAATGATAAATTTAATAAACATCAAAAAGTAAAATAAATTAATAAAACTAATTATAGAATAAATTCAATTTGACTCAACATTCCCTTTTGCTCTTAAAATTTAAGGTATAAAAAATTATGTTACGCAAAGTGTGAAGTTTTGAAAGAAAACCCATTTTCAAAACACTCATTTTTTTACCGGTGTTTTTCGATTATTTCTTAATAATAATTAAAAACTTATGGTACTGAGGATGACTTCAATCTACGACTTCCTGATACTAAGCAAAGCAACATTAATAACTGTAATTTACATCATTATTCATATGAGGATGAATCAATGTACAGAATAAATTTTATTTAGATAATTCGTTTATTTTTAGTAATGATTAAAATTTTACGATACTCTCTCATATAACTGATTATTTCTAACGATTGCGATAAATTATTAGAGCTGCATAATCTCATTTTCGTAACTTTGTAGCACAAATTCTAAGCTATTACTGATATGCTTCGAATACAAAAATACTCTAAACACAGATATGAATGGAACACCAAGAATAATTACAATTTTAAGAACATTTTTTTTTTATTTTCATTCAGTTAATGAATGTCGATAGCGAAACTTATTATGCTTGACAAAAATAAACTCTGGAACAATAATTTTAATAGCTGTATTATCAGAAAAATGCTTCAAATTTTCTAATTTTCTTCAAATTTTTACATACAGAAATAATTAACAATATGTTAATATTATAACATATATTGTCCAAAACAAATTCAATTAGCTACATTAAATGAAATAAGAAATTAAGAGCAAAGCCAATTAGGTGAAGTAAATAGTTTTCTTAGAACAATAATTTTGTTAACGATTTAAAGGCATAATTTTTCGTTATCGGTATTAAAGAGAATTCCTATCATTATTTATTCTTTGAAAGATTTTCGTTAATTAAGAAACAATTTTTAATATTAATTACTCAAATTGGACAAAATAAGAAAGACTTTTTGATAAAGGAAATAATTATTTCTCCCGAGGGCTGAGAGAAAATCAACTCTATTTGTAGTTTTTTAAATGAATTTAAATGAAAGCGGAAGAATTTTCATAATATTAGAGAAATATTCGTAAGGATCATAATTGAAATTGGGAAGAAAAATAAAAGACTACATCCCTTGAAATAAATTTATAATTTTTTTTATTTAGAAAATTTTTCCTGAATGGGTAGAAAAAGAAAAGAAAAACTAACTTTTTAAATATTTAACTTTTGGTACATTTTTCTTAAGTTAATTATAAATAAATTTTAAAAAGTATTACAAAGTTGTTGAAACAGGTATGATGATAAAATTTGCGAATTAATTACAAAATTTTTGTAATGAAACAATTAATTGCCTAAATATTGAAATTTGTTAAAAAAGTTACATATTTAAATTTTTGAATGTTTAGAATAATTTTTTGTTCATATTTTCGCAATAGATTAAAATATTTTTATTTTCCTTTTTCTAGAGCAGCCTTGTTATAGGATGTGTGTTCCATAATTAAAGCACACAATTATATTACGTGATACTAATTAATATAATAATTTTAGCTTTTTTTAATTGTTTTCAGAGAAAGGGAGCAATTATATCATTATGCATGAAATACTATTTTTCATGACTGAGCACAACAATTCATGTATACAATTATTTACTATTATTGCTATTGATTTTATTTATTTATTCAAAAAACTATTTCAGACAACTGAAGATGGTTTTTCTTTTAAAAATTACTTATGATAAGGGGTGACGATTTTAATTAGATTTTAAAGACTTCAAAACGTAGTTAAAAGTCGATTATTTACCGCTATTGTGTCAAAAAGTTTTATTTATTTATATGGCCATTCATAAACACATTTTAATCAGTAAATACTGATCAATTTAAATGAATAATTTTTACCTCTGAGGAATATATTTTTTAAACCTTCTAAATTATGTTTTTATTTCAGTCAAAAAAAATATTTCGATTAATGAGAAAGAAGAAATGATTAAAACAGTAAGTTATAAAAAACTTCAAAATTTATAGAAAGAAATAAAATCAGGAACGTTTTGTTTATAATTAATTGTTATAACAAATTCCTTCTCACAATCATTATTAGGAAAAAAAATATATTTCTCATTCAAAATGAGAAAAAATAAGTTAAAAAGCAAAATCATTATCAAATAGTTATTTTGATACGAAAAAAATGGATATTGTTTTTATTTTTGCTTTAAGTGAATACTTAATTGATTTAATGTAGTCATGAAAGATACTTAACGAACTAATGGGATTGCTCAAAAACTTTCCTTTAATGCGTGCGTTCTCACATGAGGGAGAAAGAATAATAGAAAAGAGATTCCTTAATTTTGGTAATTATACCACAGCATCACGTTAATAGTAGGAGTGAAACTAGCCCATTTGTGGAAATTGGTCTGAAATGACTTTCTATCGGTAATTTCTACGATTTATTTTATGTCCGTTTGTCCTAAATGAGGCCACTTGAGATAAATGGAAAATGACAATTCAGGATGTTTTATACCACTTGAGTATTTAAGGAGAAATAAATATTTCTCATACATGCTTAGAAAAATAAAGATTAAAATTGTCACGAACAATGTGCTATTTAAAATGCAAGTTTTCGGTAACTTCTACAGAATTATGAAGATTTTATTTGATTATCATTTGCTGCTTAGCTTAATTATTCTTAAATTGCTATATCTTATTCTGTAAAGATGTATCTTATATTAAGATAATAATCAGTTTATTTTTTGATTTGAGGAAATGTGCTTGAATTTTGTATTTAGATATAAACATCCATCTTACCAAGATTATAAGAAATATGTTACCAAAAGTTTTCATACGTTTTACGCATCTGAGTGTTTTGAAAAAATAGCTAATATTTATCATTAGTGTCCATAATAAATCATTTTTTCTGTGCATCAGCTGATGAACGAAAACTATGGTCAAGGTCCCAAATCCTCCCATTGGAGTAGTGTGGAAACTTGTAGAAGGAGGTGCCAGCTCAAGTATCATCCTCATCTCTTGAAGGAAGTTCAAAAATATGCATTTTGGGTGTTCTACTTGAACCAAAGTTGCCTCCGCCTGACTGGTTGCTGGCATAAGTCATAGTTATTACAAGGAAATCATGACGTCAATGGAATACAGACTGATATGCATCCAAAAAATAAATAAATAAAAGAAAAACGAAAAGTGAAAAATTGGAAGTATCAGAACTATGACGTCACTCTCTGTAAACAAATTGGAACTCTTATTTTCTTTTGATTTTTCGGAATATGTTTTATCTTTTGTTCTTTGCTCTGACAGGAACTGTTGTTTTTTATCCTTCATTGTTGTAAAAAATCATAAAAGAAATTCTTTTTGCCAATAAATGCTGAGTGTGGTAGTGATTATCTCCGGGAGAGGCCGGTTTATAGCTCTAACCCTTTGAGTGAGCTCAGTCCCTTTGGGCATTCCGTTAATAACCCTTGTGTTGTTTTAAGATGCAGCATTATAAAACAATCAACATTTGTTTAAGTGACAAAAAATTTCAAATATACAAAAGTCTATTTGAGGAATTCTGTCATGTTTTAGCCACAAAAGTTTATTTATTTAATGGAATAGCATTTTACTGATTTGAATAATATAATGTATGTTTTTCTTTTCTTTCTTTCTTTCTTTTTTTTTTTTTTTTTTGAAAAAAGTTAATTCTGAAAAATAGAAATCTTAGATGATTTAAATGTGATACACCAAAACTTATAAAATTTAAGCAACAGAATAAATTAATAACTCTATATTAGTAAAATATTATATCAGAGTGCCTGATCTGGGGAAAAAAAAAACAACAACCAGGAATTGACTCAGCCAATGTTTTGAATTACACACTGTTTTTAAAGGAAATAAGAATGTTTTTCATGCTTGATAGTTCTGTGAACCTTTCTATACAAATTATAGCAGATGGAAATTTAACAAATTTAACATTTAGAAAAATTAATTATTAATTGCAGTTTACAATGCAAAATGACGTCATATACTAAGACATCATTCGATTGACTGTGGAATCATGTAGTGTAGTTAAAAAGATATAATAAAAGATATGCTGATATGATTTATTTCTTGTTAACAAATTTGATAAAACCATAAAAATGAAAATTAGCAACTGGGCCTCTTAATAACTTATTAGATTTTTAAATATTTTTGTTTAATCATTCAAAGCAAATGAAAAGAAATTGAGCTTTCGAAGCTCCTGAGTTTTTTAAGATCTCATATCTCTTTGATCTCATCAGATAAAGATTTCATTGGCTATTGATTTTCCAATAATCAAACAAATCTATGGTTGTATAAAAGAAAAGAAAAAATAATCTTTAATTAAAATAATTAATATGAAAAGTTAGGGCTCAGAAAAAATAATTTTACAAAAAATCTAAGAGAAAAGAAAATTTATTCCATATTGATAGAGTACTTAGAAGTGCAAATTCTCCAAATGGTCTTTTTAACTTTTCAGAATTGAAAAAGTGACCGGACTTGTGATGTTTCACTGTTAAATCATACAAGAGAGTATAAAATATTCTAAGTGTTTGAAATAATTTAAAAAGTAATAATTTATACTGAATGCCTTTATTCGATGTCTCAATCACTATTTCTCCTGTAACTAGGTAGATTGATAGTAGATAATTGAAATATCTGCAGAGTAGAAGTAGCTCAAACCAGCTTATTATTGGTATATATATATAACACATCAATCAATAACTCCCGAGACT
>BMAW01052727.1:304258-332098 GCA_019974015.1 Nephila pilipes | reverse complement strand
ATACTTGGTTACTGGTTTACTACGAGCGCCATCTCTGGGTTAGTCTCGGGAGTTATTGATTGATGTGTTATATATATATATATATATATATATATATATACGACGAATGTATCACGTTTAGTTGAGTTCCAGATAAGCTATAGCCCCTATAATTTGATCCTTTTATTTGTGTGTATTTACAAAAAGCGTATAATTTAAAAACAAAACAGTATATAGCAATGGGTATTTCGTAAGATAACAGGACGAAATAGAAATTTTTCTCTATGAAAAAAAAATTGAAATATTTCAATAAGAAAATAAGAAGTGAAATTACAAAAGCTAATTTTAAAAAAAATGTTTTCAATGCGATTTACATGTTACCGTGTCACTAGAAAGTGGATTGTAAGTCAATGGATTTTATAAATAATAGGTGTATGTTGATGAGGAGATATGAACTATTTGACGATCAAATTCTTTCCCCCCACTTTCCCCCCCTTAAGTTTCTGAGTCATTACTTCAGCTTCTTATATTTACAGAAATGTATGGATAGTAGCATTTTTCACCATCTAGAAAATACAATTGCAACGATTTCTGAGGGAGCCCCGAATTTTTTGATTCTAGAGAATAATTAGGCGCTTTATTCAAGATTGCTTCCGAACACTTTCCTGAGCTGGAAGCGAGATGTATAGTATATCTACAAATTTCACTTAACTTAATATTGAGAATCTCTCTCTCTCTGAAAGATATATAGAAAAGTTTTCGATGTTACTGCTAGTTGTCACCACTTTAGCTGATGTTGGTTGACTTAAATGTTAAAGGAGGTTTGATCTGTGTATCTCCTTCAGACAAATTATCCGGGGCATCTTAGATAACTGAGACAGAAAGATATTCTCTGCCGGCCCAGTTATTAGGCGCTTTCACTTTTGTTATGTTTGTTAGCTGTGACTTCTGGGAAAGGGTTGCTGCAGATCCCTTCTTAGGGAAGAAAGTATTTTTGCTGTTTCGGGTCTTTCTGAACAATATTTACAGAAGCTTGTTTTTCTATCATTGCTGTGATTGGTATACATTTCAGGTTGTATTGAGTGTCACTTGGAATTCTTTCCGTTGACGGAATCGACAGTCTGTAGTTGAGATGGTGGATATATTTGAAGCATGCGCCTGTTATCGTCTGCCTGTACAGGGCGCTTTGAAAGCCTCTATTGTATAAAATGATTGTTTACGAAATTTTTTCAGAAGTTGACTCTTTTTAACCGTCGCAGGTGATGCACATGCTAAACGTATACAATGCTGCTATCAAAGTAAAAATTACATGATGCTTTTAAAAGCTTTTTTTCCAAATCTTTTAAAAGCAAAAGTTAAATAAATGGAATTAAATTAAGTGAACTAAAAGTAAAAATAAATAAAAATAAAGGTGCATTTATATCATTAGTTGTGAATTAAGAGTGGGGAATCTTAGAAATACTAAGGCAATTCGGACGATGTTATTTCATTCAATAGCACCATACTGAGATGTGCTACCATCTAGGTGCTCAAATTCTGGGTTACTATTTCGGTAGACTGTTGAATCGCCTTTTCGGTTGAGATCGTTTACTCTAGTGACAGGGGAAATTAGCATCAATATCTTCCAGTGTGCAGATAACTTTGACCGGTGCGTATTAGATAACTGAGCCAGACAGGAATTTCTGCGCGGCCAGTTATTAGACGCTTTTACTCCTGTCACTTTTGTTACTTTCGACTGAAGGAGTTGTAGCAAGTTAATCATTTGATATGCTTCAGATATTTGACAGAAAAGGATCAGCGTGTTCTTAATCTAAAGGCTTCTATATTAAAGTTTTTTAATTTGAAGTCTGTGATAAATGGTCAAAAACGTTTGCCTACCATTTGTATATATTAATGGGTGTTGAACGATATTTTGTTTCTATCAGTTTTGAGTGTAGTACAAAATAAATAGGATAATTGGTTATGTAAAGTAATCCATCACAAATACGGTAACAGATATAAATACTTTAACATATAAGCAATTAAATAATATATTATCCATGATTATTTTCACGTTTAAGTCTCTGAATCACTTTTAGAGAAACGGTTTTTTTAATACAAGTTCGATTGTGACATTCATCAATGATTAATAAATTCATGAAATTTATTACGTTATGTTTCAAGAAATAAATAACAATAAAACTGATTCTGTACCTTAAACATAACATCTTAGCTAGACGAATAAATTCGCAACACACTCATGTAGAATATTTTCGATACCACAGATTAATGGGTTATAAATACTTCAGATGGAAGCTATTATTTTTCAAGACCATTGGCATTTGCAATTACTTAAGAATTTTTCTTACTTGTCATAATGACAAGCAAGAGAAACGTAACAATTACTGTTCGGGAATAATGTATCTTTTAGTGAAACACCAAATCGAACGTTAGCTTTAAAATTACTTTTCTTCTAGAGAGAAAATTTCTTGATATATCCACACCCGCAATTAGTTCGTTTAGTGAATGTCAACGGATCGTAAATCTGTAATGAAGCCATAAAAAGGCCTTAAAGGCATATTGGACATTTTTAATTTCATTTTAACGACGTCTGGTAGACGGGGACTGTAGATTACATTCACTCCAAATATCCTAAGAGTCTTTTAAAGAAAGGGCGTTTTAGCCCATACAAAGTTTCCAAATAAATTGCTTCAAAACTTAGATGGAAATGTAACACTAAGAATAACAAAGCTGTCATAATTTTTAAACAGGATTAAAAATTGTTATTTGGTGAAATAACACGGTATGGATATTTTCGCAAGAAATATTTTAAATAGTTTTGTAACTTTAGGCAAAAGGAAGAAAGGCGTCTGTATCAAAACTTTACTTTTGCGAATGAAAATAGGATCAAAATTTCACAACGCAAAAAGATAGAAAAACCTTAAATGCCAATAAAATGTCAACTAAAAATATTAATTTTCAAGCATCTGCATTCTGAGGTTAAGACATTTCTGAATCAAGTGATTCAGAGTTTTAGAGAAATTTTAATTTAAATGATGGATAAAGAATCTGTGAATATAAGAGTCAATGCTTAAGATATATTTATTAAAAATTAACGTTCCTTTTTTTCATTTAATTTATTTTATCTTTAAGATCTTTCTTATGAAAAAACCTTCTCATACAAAATAAAGTACGATTAATTAAAACATTTAGATTTTCTTTTTTTTCTTAGTTTACTAGATGTATCTATTATCGTTAAATTTAACCACGAATTCGAGATGTCAGATTCTTTAAAGTCATATATAGTATCACAAATGGTTGCAGTACACATGATATTAGTATCTAGTAAGTCTAATGTATTGATTTATGAATATTAATTTTGTATTTCAAATCAATTTAAATGTTTTTGGACTCATTATCCAGACGAAGAAAAGCAATAGGGAGATTTCATTGAGAGATAGAAGAAATAATAAGCGTAATCGTCCACCGTACTGTAACTATATCTGTCCACCACCCTTCTACCAAAGACAAGCATGGGTTTGCAGGACAGAGGGCAAGACAGTGACTTTCGTCAGTGGCCCAGTGAAGATTCAAGCGATAGTGCACCACTGTCGGATCCTGCTACTACCAGATGATTTTGTAGAAGTATCTCTGAAAAGTTTTTCAATCTGTAACAGCCAGTCAGAAACCAGTCTCCAAAAACATCAACCAATGAGAATCAAAAAACTTATCTCACCATTACGGAAAGTTTTAAATCTATTTTAAGTCGTTTCATCTATAAGAACTCTGATGCGAACTTGAGGACCGCCAGTGTTGTCCGGGTGCTTGATAAAAATCCCTTGAATCGAACACGGTTAGATAAAGCCTATGATATCATTCACCATCAAAATATTCAACACCATAAGAAAGTGTTCACAAAAATCAGCTATCCAATCCCCTACAAGCCTGAATATGATCCGGCGAAACCTAATTTGAGGTACATAGGAACAAATGGTATAACTTTGAAGGATTATCATCAATTTTATACGGTCACTAAAAGTCTACAAATAGCAATTTGCTCGTCTTGCCTCCATGGAAATTCCACAATGCATCAGGTCTTTCTCCCCTGCACCAATCACGCAAAGGGAGAGACTGCCATAATTTATCTTTTCTAACTGTAACTGTGAGATGCTGCTTGCTTAGTGTGCCCTAACGTTGTTGGTCCGAGAAAATTTTCAATTAAACTTCGGAAAGCTCAAAAGTAATCTCATCCCTGGTTAGACAAACATAATTTTGATTACATCGTTCGAATTTGTCATACAAGCAATATTGCTCATTTGATCATCATTTAAAAATTTATTAAATTCAAAACGCATAATAACGTATTTGTACCTTAATTCTAATAAAAATAAATATTCAAAATATTTTAAAAAGGGCGATGACCCATGTTCTTACCGAACAGCATTCTTCTAATGAAGCTACAAAGTAGTCATCACACACTACAGCTACAGCGTAGAACATGTAGATGATCACAGCAATATGGATGATCACAGCACCACGAGTACGCTGTGTGTGTGTGAAAAGATCTGGAGGGAACTCGTGGTACGCTGAAAGAAAATAAATACGTCACAATAAAGCTAAAAACATTGACTGTGTAAAAGACATTAACTTTTAACAAATTATTCACCGGATTAAAAAAATTCATTTAAGGTAACAGTATAACCCTTTGGAAGAAATGTTTTTCAATTAAACGCATATGCCAAAGCACATTTTATGGCTTTTTGGAGCTTCAAAATAAGAAAAGTACCCAAGAAAAATTTTGTAAATGTGTATTTTTACAGTCAAAAGGGCATTATATTTAAATGTAAGTAAAAATTACGACTTTTCGCAAAACATAAAAACTCAAAAGAAAATAGATATTTTGACATTAGATTGAATAATAAAACAGAATACAACTTTATCTAGAGAACAGACTATAATTTTGATAACATAACATTTATCTAGGTACCTGGGGATAGTTCGAGTTCTGAAAACTGAAATTTTCTTTAAAAGTCATTGTAATTTCTCTTCACTTTTATTGCAATATAAAAAATTCTTCTTTTGAATATAAAATATCAAAAATAGTTTATTCTATGTATAAGTATTTGAAACACACACAACACTATATATATATATGTATGTATAATTTCAGATTCATTGATGCATAACATTTTCAGATATTATGTTTGGTAGTGTACTGTATTGCAAACTATTAATAAAGATGACTTGTTTTCAGGACATCACATCTATTTGAGCACATCTTTTCAAGCATAAATCATATACAAAATTTTCACAAGCACAATTTTTCAACATTGGTTTCTACATCTTGGAACCAAACTCAATTCTCATTTTTATGTTCGTTGCCAGTAAATCTTCTAGAAAAACAAAAAGTATGATCTGATGTTGCCAATAGTATAATTTTATTTCTTTGTAACAACTTTAAACATTTAAAAAAATACATCTTATTAAAGAATATTGAAAAAAGTATGACTTTAAGTTTAAATCGTTTTCTTTTAAAAGTTGAATAGATAACATTTTAAAAAAGTATCACATTAAGATTAAATCGTTTGTTTTTAAATATTGAATATATCAAAGTAGTAATGAAATATATCGTTTTATAGCCTTTTTCCGGTCAGAGAAATTCACGATAACTTTATGATACTAGCTGTATCCCTTTCAGTTATTAACTATTAAAGTTGTAAACATTTGAACGCATTTCATTTTTGTTCTGTTTGAAAGAATGATATTTTCATACACAGTACTAATTGGAATGACAAATAAATATTGATCTTTTACATATTAAGTTGTTCTGCATCATTTCTATTCTTCTGATCTGAGTTAATTGAAGTGTTTTATAGGCTTACACATTTAATTACCTTTCAAGTTAATTCTGAAATGGAAATGAACTGACTGAAGTTATTTGACTAATTATTATTGCATCAATACGTCTCTTAATAATAAAAACGAAGACAATTCCTCGCTACTGGGAATTAATGGTCACAGTAAAATTTTAATCCGAAAATTAAAAGATTTTTAGAAAAAATGGCGAAAAGAAAACTGAAGATAGAATTTATACTCAAGTATTAGTAGTCTCTTATCTTATCCACTACGATTTATGAGTTTACAACATGAAAGGGAAATTTTAAAAAATATATAAAGAGCAGCAGAACTTTAAATGGCAGCTTTCACGGAATACATAGACAGTTTCACTATTTTTCTTACAAGTTTTATTATGGTTCTTTATCAAAAGTGCCACGTCTGAAAAATATCGGTAAATCGATCGTTTTAGAGAGAGTATGAGCTATTATTTTTCTTATTATATGAGAGCATGAGCTATCATTTTTCTTGTGTCAAAAGGAATTCAAATAAGAAGAATTTTTCAAATAGAATTAGCTTTTTCAGATTTAATAAAAGTTAAATCAGTAGGAATTTGACTAAATTTTGAAAATTTACATTCGATTTCAACGTGATTAAAAGATAGCTTATACCTACAAACTCTTATGTCAACTTCATTTGAGATATTAAAATTTTTTATTCACAATTAATCTTTAAAAATACTATTTTTTTCACACATCATCAACTTAATTAAAAAAAAGGTAAGGATAAAGTAAATGAAATAGCTTCAGAATCTTAGTATTTCAGTTTAATATACAGTGTAAAAGTAGAAAAGTCAATTAATATTAAAATAAAACGTATTTAATAAATTAAATAATGGTGTTTTATGCAAAACGAATAAAGTGCAATAACTTTCTAATTATTTGTAGTCTTTGTATAAAATTAATACTACTGTTACTTTCTTATTAAATATAAATTACACTGCTCTGACATATTGAATAAAAATTAAAAATATTTAACTTTTAAGATAAATATTTATTTTACAAGTATTTTTAAACTATAAAACATTTACTTAATAATATAGAATAAGAACAATTAACTGTAAAACCACTGCTCTCTTTCGCAATACATCAATCATATTTATAATAATAGTAATTGTGTTATCCATAACCATAACATGGAACAATAATTTTCCACAACCAGAAAATTAATTAATTAGCACACAATACGTATTTGCTTAATTCACCCTGTTAGATAACTCCTATTTGTTGCATCACCATTGCACTGCAATTAATGAGCTTAAGTTTACGAAATTAAAGCCTACACATACCAATTGATCTCTTTTGAGCTCTACTCTAATTTAAAATGAATTGATGTTCTTTTAATTTATTCACCACCTCCACTCTCAACAAATTTTAACGTATCCCTTTCATCGCCATCCATTACAACGGCTCATTAATTGGCAAAAGAATAAATCTCTTTTACGGCAATCACCCACTTTTCATTTTTTTCCCCTCCCTCCGGATCCTTAATTTTACGCACCGCAGGAATTTCTCGATAGTGCATGAATAACGTCCCTCATTTTAGTCGAGTGTGCAAAATTTTCTGCCACTCCCAGCACTGATGGCATCGATCCATCAGAAGACAGCGAGCGTGACCGTTGATGAAGTTGCTGGTGATTGTGATTACAGCGACCGACGTGTGTCGGAATGGGTAGTAATACAAGAAGGGTGTGAGTCCCTTATTGGATTTATTTATAGAGCCAAATACCAATGAATACTGATGGGAAAGAGAGAGAGATTCATAGGAGGAATATACATTTGTTCTTCTAAAGGCTTACTTCAATAAGGGAGTTTGGATTAGTGATTTATGTGTAAGCCTTGTGTTTGTCACGTGTTTGTGAAACACATCAAGAAACAGTGACCCTAAAATACTTCAAATTTTTAATTTTTTGATTTTGCTGCTGAAAAATAGAAGGCACTTCGTTGATTCTGTAGATGTATCATTTATGAGTATCTGATAAATGTTATGTTCAAAAATTGAACTTAAACCTCTTGATGCGCTTGAGCACTTATTTGTAGATATTTAGTTTTTTTTATGATTATAATTACTCTCATTAATAGAAAGAACAAAAAAAAATGATACTTAATTGTTCACTAATAAAGCTGTTTACGGTTTACAGTGAGGAATATGAAAATAGTGTCAGACTGGACGATATAGATCATTAACCTAAAAAAAGCAATAGAAAGATCTTTCAAGATGTGATGACAAAAAATGTAAAAGACGAACTCATTTAACTTATAAATTATTATTAACTTTCAGCGGCTACAAATTTGGACGTTATGGTTTCCTTGTGCATTTTTATTGTTCTCTCCACCCTTTTGAAATTCATATCAATACAGAATGAATAAATATTATTAAAACAAAAAAGCTAAGTCATTTCGTTCTTGAAGAGGTTAAAATTGTGAACACAGTTACGAGAGACAGCACAGAGAAAAAATTTTCAGTTTTTTTTTTAAAATGCGTCTTAGAATTCTGATACACTTTTCTCAAAATATTCTAAATGCTGATAATTTCCACATTATGAAATGAAATTTTTTCTTGCCTAGTGAACACATTTTTTTTGTTATAATTAAATTTCCACAAATTTTAGATATTGCCCAATATTTGTACAAAAGTAATGGAAAATTTTAAACGTTTAACTTTTGAAATTTTCATTAAATTTAATTTTTGAAATTATGATTGTCCTCAGTATATAGAATGTTATATATATATATGCAATTTTTTTTCTTCTTATAAACACAGTGGAATGTATGTCAGATGTACCCAAAAGTAAGCACGACTTTTACAAATTTTATAGCGGCTATTGATTGTTAATTACTCATATCCATTATAAATAACATTATGTTTATAAATATTAATTTTAATGCAAATAAAAAAGATACACAAAAACATACAGATATCTCAATGTTAAAATGTACTTTATCTTGATTTTCAAAAAAAATGTTAGGATTATTTAAATTTATCATAAAGCAAGCTCCTTTTTTCTTGTCACAGGCATTTCAGTACCCTCATCTGAATTCTTTACTTTTGATTCTGCTCGTTTTAAAAGTTTTAAATCATACACATTATCTTTAATTGACTGAAGGAAAATCCAAGACAAAAATATTTAATTTTTTACATAACATAGCTCATATTCCATACATTTAATCTTACAGCAAATAACTCTTTATTTTATGTTTTATGCAGACATGGAAATTTAAACTATTTTACTTAATAAATTGGAATTTCTTAACCTTGTGTCTGTCACAGTATGTTCCATGAGGACCTAGTGCAAAAAATCTGAAGCAATCGACCAACTAACCAAAGAATTCTTGATAGTGATGTTAATCCTATAGAATTTCAAATTTCCTTCTCAAATCTACATGAGATATTTATTTAAATTCGATAAAAGTTTAACCAAAAGAAGAAAAAAGAAAGAAAGATAGGTTACTATAAAATTACATTCCCCCCCCCCCCCCTCAGAATTTTGAAAATATGTTATCCTTATTAATCAATCGTTTGTTGGTTTTCAGATCTTCAAAAAATATTTAAAAGTATTCTCAATAATCGTAGAAGGAGCTTTCATTCCACTTGAACTTTTTTTTTTTATCTTTTGGATGCATTTGATTGTAATCAAATACATATGCAATTAGTCTAGATTTGAGAGACAAAGTAGAAATTCCAATGGATTACCATCACGTTCACGGATTCTAAATGCTCGTGAGGCGGGAATTTTAAGCCTATCTTCTCATAATGTTATAGAAT
Organism: Nephila pilipes; assembly: GCA_019974015.1. Taxonomy (NCBI): domain Eukaryota; kingdom Metazoa; phylum Arthropoda; class Arachnida; order Araneae; family Nephilidae; genus Nephila; species Nephila pilipes. The sequence goes on along the minus strand of BMAW01052727.1, from coordinate 322,480 downwards.
AAAATGTTATAGTTTAAACAAGAAATATTTTTAAACAGAGAAATGCATCAATATTAATATCATAATTCTGATTCCACCAGATAATATGAGGCAGCAATGTATTATTAATTTCTATTAAAATGGATCCATTTCTTCATGGATAGAATCTGTTTCGCATCTTATTATCTATTCTGAAATAATAAATTGATTTCACTTGTAAAAGAAAAAAATTTAGGAATTATGAAATATTTTAAAATTCTAAAAACTTGTATGATAAACGGATATATGAATAACAATAATAAACTGCTGTTTGTAGAAAATGCAACACCATGAAGGAATCATCAGAATCAAATGAAATTCGCAGCAAATGTCAATTATAGGATATTATGCAAATTAATAAAGTTTCAGAGCCATCGCGCGTGCGCGGCGCGCGCAGCGCCCTCTGAATTGATGCTGAAAGCGTATAAATAAAGTGCTGTAGCGGGACGTTGAAAAAAGTCTATGATTATTTGTTAGTGGCAAACGTTTAGTGAGACCTGAGTATGCCTCCACGACGGAAGAATAAGAAATTCAAGCAACTTACGGAGTTTGAACGAGGGAGGATAATCGGCCTTCGAGAAGGAGGATTTTCCTATCGCGCAATAGCAGCTCGTATGCAGCGGAACAGTTCCACAGTGATGCGAGTTTGGAAGCAGTGGACCGACGAGCACCGAACAACTCGAAAAACAGGCACTGGACGACAGAAGGTGACGTCAGAGCGCGATGATCGACACCTGCTCCGCATGGCGGTGAATGATCGCACAGCTTCCTCCAGGCAGCTGGCAGCACGTTGGTCTACTGCTACAGGTGTACAATTGTCGGCTTCGTCAATTCGTCGTCTGCTGCGCCGTGGATTGCGTGCAAGGGTGCCTTTATACAGGATTCCCCTCACGGCGAATCATCGACGGCTGCGTCGGCAGTGGGCTCTTGAGCACAGAGACAGGCGAGCTGATTGGCACCAAGTTGTCTTTTCAGATGAATCACGCTTCAATTTGTGGACCCATGATGGCCGTGTTCGTGTTAGACGTTATGCCGGTCAACGCTGCCTTCCTGAGTGTATTATTGAACGATATAGTGGTCGAACACCCGGAGTTATGGTCTGGGGTGCGATTTCGTATCATGGACGATCCAATTTGATACGAATTGAGGGTAATCTCAATAGCAACAGGTACGTCCGTGAAGTGCTACAGCCCGAAGTCGTTCCTTTCCTTCAAGGCATCCCTGGAGCTATCTTTCAGCAGGATAATGCACGCCCACATGTTGCGCGGACTGTTCGAGACTTCTGTTCAGCACAACGCATGCAACTTCTTCCTTGGCCTGCTTATTCACCGGATATGTCGCCTATTGAGCACGTGTGGGATATGGTTGGTCGGCGTCTCGCTCGTGATCCGCGTCCTGCAGTTTCCAAAGACGAACTTTGGTTGCGCATACAAGCGATATGGAATTCTCTTCCTCAAGCAGATATTCAAAATCTGTTTGACTCCATGCCACGTCGTATAGCAGCACTTATTGCAGCGCATGGTGGCTGCACCAAATACTGATTTCGGACGCTTAATTTGTTTCTTTTGTTTTGAAAATTTCATCATTTATTTGTATCAGTACAAGTCGTTTCTGCATTAAATTTCATTTGATTCTGATGATTCTTTCATGGTGTTGCATTTTCTACAAACAGCAGTATAATAACTGTCAGTACTGCCTATGGTGAGATTCCTGTGATTTAGTAACATAGAATTTCGCTCTAGAATTTTAGTATGGCAATTACACATATGCATGATTACGTTAAAGTTATACCAATTAGTATGGTTTTCTTCAGTTTCTTCTTGCTTATTTCTAAGAGTTTTTGAAAACTACTCGGGTGTTTACTAAAATCCTATTCGCTAACAATAGTCACAGAACGCACTGGATTGGACGATGGGAATGCTTTGTGACATTTCTTCTGGCATCACAAAAATTATTCTGTTTACTTCAAAACAATTTACGTATGCTTTTCCTAGAGGGCGTTAGCTTCTGGTATTCAAGAACTTAAACACTCTCACAAGACACAAAAAAGTCTCACGAAAACGTAGTCATTATATTTTTCATGCGATAGTAGAAATTCGAATATCAGAGTAATTTTAAGTGAAAATATATTATGAAGCTGATGCACTGTTTTTCGATATTAATCGAAGACAATCTTGAGAAAACATAGTGATTGATACCTTTATCACATTTGAAAATTTAAAAGCTAAGGATGAAGATACTTGTAGTTATTCGATAATATCTTACGAGATATTAAAAAATTCACAAAATCTCTTAAGAAAGATAAAAATACTTACTACAGTGCATAGTAGGAAAGATTTATTCGAAAATTACAGCAAACTAGTATAACTAATTCATATTTTTACTTTTGTGGCATTAATTAAGGAAGTATTAGATCAACTCGTAATGAAATTTTTTGATGTGGTGCTAATTGATTAGGTTCATGCTCTGTGTTAATACCTTAAATAATTTCTAAATGAGATCAAATAGTATGAACAAAATACCTCTGATTTTTGTCACTCTTATTTTTTCAATTTCTTATAAATTAGCTTTCTTTGTATTTGTTTTATATCAGAATTTTGAAATGGTTAATAAACGACAACATAAAGGGAAGGCTTGCTCTTAATTCTATGACAATTGATACAGATAACAATGAAGTTATTGGTATATCCAATCGATTAATGTAATATAAAAACGATAGAGTTTTGTTATATTTGAATCGTAATTTAGTTCAAAAATCAAATCATTCTTGTACATTAAATAATGCATGTTTTTCATTCTTACGTAGTTTTATTTAAATACTCATTTAGAATAAGTTGATACTAATGCTTTTGTAATCAAAATCTGCGTTACAGAAATACTTATGTTTCGATAGAAAATAGCTAAGCATTGGTAACTAAGAAATGTTAAATTTAATCTGATCAATTCGTACGTTTTTTCATGTTATTGAGTCAGTCCAGTGAAAGGTGTCATCAAAAAGACGAATTCTTTCGATAGTACACTCAATTTTCGAAGGAAATACAGAAAAAACAAGCTTTGAATACCAAATAAAGTTCTGCTTTAGTATCCGATTGTGGAAGAATTGCATCTATTCGAGATATTATTTCTGTACTGGTTTATTTCAAAGAATGAAATGCCGTGAGACTTGTTATAGAACTTAAATACATTAAAGTGCATTCATATTTTTAAAAAAAATGTGGGAATTACATGCAAGGAAACAAAGGAATTGTAATCAGAAAAAAAGCTTAGGATTCTAACATTAAAAAGATTCCGAAAAATTATTATATTTTTTTTCTAGCAGCAACGAGGATATAAAAAACTCATAAATGAGTGTTAACAAAAAAATGGGTGTGGTCCTTCCTAGAAAGAAAAAAAAATTCAATCGATTTTTCGAGCTTTTCGTGATGTTATCTGTGAGCTATGAAGACAAAAAAATTCTATTTTAGAGATAGAAATGCTTTCAGTTTAAGAAGAATTCTACATAAGGGAGTTAAAAAAAAAGATTTGTATTTGATAGTACCCAACTTTAATGGATCAATAAATAGTTTATTCAGAAGAAAATAGATTCGATATACGTTGAAAAATTACAATGTATGATAGTTGCAAAATATTGAAAATATATTTTTATATTTAGCCCTTTAAGAATTTCTCCGAAAATACTTTGATACTAAACCAGAATACCTTAAAATATGACCAATCTTATGATTTACTATTTTCAGTTTCAGTAAGTAAAATTTTAACCAACTGTGTTCAACTGCATGTAAGAAAGTGTTTCGTATGTTACCTACAAATTTATTTTTAACTACCTATCATGGAAAACATATCAAATAATTCTCATGCCCCAAAAGTATCACACGGGATTCACAGAAGTAAGTACAACAAGCATAAAAGCATAAAAACCAAAAAATTCAAAACGATGAAATGACAAAAAAAAAAAAAAAAAAAAAAAAAAACTATGTTAAGCTACAATGTTACAAAATCAAAACAATGAAGTTTCAAAATAAGGAAAATGCAGCTTTACTGGAAATAAGTTAGAAAAAATTTGGAGGGCAGTTGTTTAAGAGAGCATGTAGTTTGACTCTTTCAAGCCTTTTTTTTTTCTTTATTTAACTTTGAACAAAAAAAGAATAAGATGTTCAATACTTTGCTCACCAGCAGCACTACATTCGCAAAATTAGAAGGGCATAGGTTAAATCTGTTGAGGGACACTTCAAAATTACTATGATCAGAAAGAAACTGAGTGATTCCAAAACTCGTATAAAAATGATCGCATGACAGTCTGCGTAAATAGACGGGGAAATCTTTTATTGTCAATACAGAATGAGCTAATTGAATGTAGAAATTGTTCCAAGAAGAAAGTGTGTGATAATTTTTTTTCTTCTTAAAAATGGATTTGGAAATGTTAATTGAGAAATCAATATCTCGTTAGGGTTGCAATCTTAGACAAGAAATCAGCCCTTCCATTTCCAAAAATTCCAGTATGGTCACGAACAAAAGCAAAGGACACAAGGCTATCTTCATTTTTAAGAGCATTAAGATGGCTTCTTTTGAATTTCTACAACAATATTACTACAAGATAAGCATTTGATTAAGTAATTTTTAGAGTTTCTATGGAAGAAAGGGAGTATCAATAAATAAAACATATAGAAGCATCTTTGTGTTGTAGATACAATCCGTTTGATAGTATGGTTAATGCTTAAATGATTGGAAGTAAAAAATAATACATTCACCACGGATTTTGAAATGATGATGTTCAATTTCAATATCATTATTAAAAATTAAAAATACAAAATCAATACGGCTATTAATTTTGCTGCATTGGTTAGCAAACAGATAGAGACATTTTAACCTTTCTGTGGTAGCTAATTGAGTGGATTGCTCTCCGCTGTAGTAGATAAGAGAGCTAGTAAAATTGCTATTAACCAGTTGCAGAGAGATTGACACAGATGACGAAGAGAGATCTTTAAAAGCAATATTTTGGTAGATAAAGATATCAATTGAAGGAAAGCCAGAAACTATAAAAGTTTTCATAACTAATAGCATGATAGTCACAGGTGACACGGAATAAAATTTGTCTCAGGCTACGCTAAAGGAGCTTAGAGTTGATCTTGTAGCTAACAGTAGGACTGCAGCCTCTAGAGCCATATGTAATGAAAAGCACAAAAACTTACCTGCAGATAAAAGCTTGGGTATTGGAAATAATATTGTAAGTGTTACGGGTAATACGGCTTAATTCCTGTTGTAATTTAGCACCTTTATTTAAAATGTAGACAATGTGTTTTTTTTCTTCAAGAAAACTTATTAGCAAGAATAAGTCTCAAATATTTAATTTTCTCATCTGAAGAGAAAGAGGTATGAGTAAAGAGTAAAATGTTCTAAAAATAAAACGTTCCATTTCATAGTAATCATAACACTGGACTTCTCTGGATTAAATTCCAGTTTAAATTGCTCGTCAAAATTAATTGCCAGTCAAAAGCTAGATTTAAGGAATCATGAGCACGAAGAAAATTGAAAGAGAAGTCCTTGCCCCGGAAACAAAGAGCAGAACATTATCAGCAAAGACAATAATATCGCAACCATCAAAATTTATGTGCTTTTGAAATAAAATTATTAAGAAAAACATTCCAAAAGATGGGCCCCGAAAATGAACTTTGGGGACTCCTCCTTTCAATATGGACAATTAAAAAGAAGTCAACTTTCTTACTTCAACTTGGCAATCCTGGTTCTCAAAAATTTGCAAATAAAGGAGAAGAGGTTAATGGGAAGTCCTGTGTGTTTTCAAAATGTTGAGAATACTAGGCCACCACACATCATTGAAAGCCCCTTCAATATCAAGAAAAACCAGAATAGCATGTATATGACTTTTTTGAACAGTCTTTAGACTCAAAAAGATGTTTTTAGAACTATTTTGAGCTTTAAATCCATATTGATCGCTGCTAAGAAAGTTTTCTCTATACAAGAACCAGGAAGTGCTGTTATCAAACTATTTCTGCAAGCACTTTACCAACATAGGAAGTAAACTAATGCATATAATGTAATCTACGTGAAGCACTTTACTTTTTTTGCTTTCAAGAATAAGATTCATATGAGCAGACACGGGAAAGTCCCCAATGTTTAGGCATATGTTAGACAGTTTAAGTGAAGGGAAAACGGGAACATAAAATGAAATTCCTTTACAGTTTCAGATGGAATAGGATTAGGCCTAGGTTGAATATTTGGCTTTTAATTAGCAATAACAGATGTCTCTTCCTCAAAAGATAATGATGGATCAGATGGTATAAGGCTTCTCGAACTGAAAAATAAACAGTTCGAGAAGCCTTATACCAAAATGCTTATAGAATTTGTCGTCACAATTTTTCACAATCGGAGAGGAAATTTATGATTTAATGGAACTCACAATTGGAATATGAAGGCCCGTATTCTCCACTTTTTTTCGTAAAATTTCTTTCAGCTATGAAGATGTAGATTTTTTAAAAAACCTTTTGAGCTTCAATTGTAGAAAGGAATTTTTACAAAGTGTTAAGTTTTGCATTTAAAAGCATTTTGTTTCGTTCCTTACTGTGGTCAAGATATTTAGATTTAAAGACTTGCTTTAAAACTACATTGTGAGTACGTTGGAGCTTACGTTTAGCAGCATTCAACTCTTTTTCACATGCAACCGATTACAATGATCACCATGAGACGTCATGAAAATCACTTTTCTTGATAGGTAATGAAGAAAGAGAAGCCTGGAAAAGAATTAATCTGAATGCTACCAACCATTAACACGTGTCTCTAGCGTTCATTTTTCAAACCAAATAATTCAAAGATGGCACATTTAAATAATTTAAAGATAGAATCCCACACATTCTTTACAAGAAATGTGTGGGATTAATTGTAACTAATTTATAAAGCCCTGTGTGGGAGTATGGAGGGGTGATTTAGTGGTAGGGTCACTAGTTTCAAGATGTGCGATGTTCAAATCATGTTATACTTTTAAACATTTTATTGAAGAATGCTGAGTGGAATAACAAGGACTAATACTCTTCAAAAGGAATTCGGTCTCAAAGTCCTCCCGTGAGAAAAATGTAATGACGAAGCTAGGAGAAAATGAGATTTCATATGTCGTCCTCGTCCCTTGTTCATTACTCGAAATTAGAATCTTCATTGTCAAAAGCCTTCGTCTAGCTTCTAATGCAATGATAATTTAAAACTAAACAATACGCTTCTTGACTGACACCGGTAAGAGAAAAAAAATTCATTAACAAAACGAAATGAAAAAAGAAAGAAAGAAATTACAATGTAGAAGCAATGAAATAAAAATGTACCTTCTTCAACACTAATCTATAATTGCTTCGTTATAAGAAAAAAAGAAAACATATATTTGTGAACTATTTTTATATTATTTCTGCTCATGCTGTAGAGTAATGTTTTTATTTATTCTATATCAATTGTTATTTTCTAGGAGACTTATATATATTCAGCGTTAATAGGTCACTAAATGCTCCTAATTTCTTAGTCAGTTAAGACTTTTTGAGGACTTATAGCATATAATGTTATACTGACAGATTCAAAAGGTATGACTAAAAGGATAATATACCTTACCACTTTAATCACAATAAGTTGATGAAATTTAAATGCGGAATCAAAGTTATTCTTCAAATATCCAAATCGTGCAAAAAAGAGAATTAAAGTCTTTTACACCATTTTTTTGGCAGAACAGAGGTTTTTTTTTTCAGATAGCTTTCCAGTTACTAACCAACAAATTTTGTTCACCCGCAACACTAGTTCATCGCGTGTTCATTGCTAGTATAGATAATAAGATGCTATGCTAGAATTAAAAATCATGTTTGTATCTTCAACTTAAACTTAGAGACATGTGATTAAAAATTACGATCAAGTAACTGGATTTCAATACAAAATGCTAAACATACTTTTAAATTTAAAATAAGAAGTAAACTTATTGAATTTCACATATCGGAAAATTAAAATTCGATTTAAATCAAAATTATTCTAAAATTAGAGCATATGGGTAATCTTGGGGTAATACAACCCTAAGAATGTTTTATATTGACTTAACTACTTTAAGCCATTTAAGCCCTTACTTATTGAGATCAACTAGAAAATGCAAATACGTTTACACTTTGGATAGTTCATATTAAAATAGCAGACTTGAAAATTTAAAAATTTAAGTATTGTTAAAAGTGATTAAGAATCAGAATATATATATTTATATATATATATATATATATATGTGTGTGTGTGTGTGTGTGTGTGTGTGTAAATCAAATAATTTATAAACAAAGGGCTAGGATTATTTATGTATCCATTTTTAAAATAAACAATGTATCTTATATATTTTCTTTTTAAAAATATTTATCTTTTGTCAACGATTTTTTATACAATATTTTTATTTCAATAGAAACTAAATCTGGTTTCAAATGTTTATATATGTTTATTTTTTTTTTTTTTTAAAAAAATGACAATTAAACGCCTTTCCAATTTTTGTGCAATACAGCTTCATTTTAAATATTAAATTTTCAGGGTTTTAAAACAGAAGTTTATTTCATCTTAAATTGAATTATCATCTTATTTTAAATCCCAAATCTCTTTTTAACATTATTTTATTAAACCTAATTTTTAAAACTGCTGATACTACTAATTTTCAAACTTTGATATTATGGATGTATATTTAATTCATGAAAGAAATTTAAAAAATTTTTACATTTAATTTTAAAGAATTAAAAAAAATTTACTTTATATAAAAGAATGCGTACCATTTTAATAAGAATATTTAAACTGAACCTTTTTCAAATATTTATATCAATTCATACTTTTGCTTATCAATTCATATTTTTGATGAGAACATATGTGTATCATATTTCTTTTAAAAAAAGAGATTTATTATTTGCTCTGAAAGGCTCTTGCAAATGTGTTATATGAGAACAATAAATTTATATTCTTAAGAAACATTTTTTTGAAACACAAAATTCGAATATTTTAGAAATTAATAATAATATATTATTTTAAAGGTTTTTAATTCAAACGAAATATTCATTCTTATATGAAAAATTTGATATGTATGATACCAATGGTAAAGTCAGAGAGAAGATCCTTAATTGGTTCTTTATAATATTATTAAAATTAATTAATATTTTGATTATATAAAAGAGCTCTATATTTATCTTTTGTTACATTTTGAGAGAATAAGTCTGCTTTGCATACGGAATTTCAACAAAGTATGTGTTTGTGAGAGAAATGGTTTTTAAGAATGAGTATAATAATAATAAAACATAGTAAAAAAATTTGACGCGAAACTAATGAGACCAATTTTTTTCCGTTTTAAACGATGCTTACGAAAAAATATGTCGAAAGTAATTCGATCACATTTTTTTTCTCTTTCAATTATCGTCGATAATGTAGAAATTGTCAAAGCCAAACATTTTACAGATTTCTGTTTTAATCTCAGGGTTTCATCCAACTGTCTCAAGCAACTCTATCTTTATTTTAAGTGAAATAGCAGATTGTTTTCGTACTGATTTTTGACATTGCACACGTAAAAATAAAAAATTACAAAATACATGAAATTCACCAATTTTGACACAAAATTATCTGATTTTAACACAAATTTTACCAATTTCGATACGCATTTTACCGACTTCAGCATACTGTACTGTATTGAAGACTATTAATAAAAATGACTTGTTTTCCGGACATCACATTTATTTGCGCACATCTTTTCAAGCATAAATTCAAGACACAATTTTACACAAGCACCACTTATCAACGTTCGTCTTTACCTCTTGGAACCAAACTCAATACTAAAATTTCATATCGTTGCCAGTAAATTATCTAAAATCAACACTATGATCTGGTGTTGCCAAAAAAAATATCTTAATAAAGAGTATTGAAAAAGGTATTACTTTAAGTTTAAATCATCTGCTTTCAAAAGTAGAATAGGTAATGTCTTAAATAAAGTATCACATTAGATTAAATCGTCTGCCTTTAAAAGTCGAACACATAATATCATAAAAAAGTATCACAATCGTTTGTTTTTAAAAATTGAATATGTCACAATACCTATCACCGGATTCAGAAACTAATTGATCATTAGCTTGAAAAACTTTTACGATTACGATTCCACTTTTTACGATTTACTACCTAAGACAAAGCTGTAAAAGCAATATCAACAATCATTGTCATTTTTGATTGGTCTAACGGAGAAAGAAGCAAAAAAAAAAAAAAAAAAAAAAAAAAATTCGTCTAGGAAACGAAATCTTTTTTTGTGTTAAGCGACTTTAACTTTGTCTTAAAAGAAAAATAACAGTATGGAATTACATATTATTTTGTCGGGATCACATTATATTGTTTCGTTTAAACCGAATTTTCATGTTAAGCATCTTTGTGATATTCATTCGTCACTATATAGCAATGGTATATTAGTAAACGATAAAAATTTAGTACAAGTCACCTGCAAAACTTAAAAAGAAATTTTCTATTTATGTTAAGAAAATGTCTTTCGTCTTAGTTGAAGATAAGAATGATTTAATTTCTGAACTGCTTCTTTCAACCAGTCATAGGCAGTTTTTAATCACAAAATACTTTAGTAATAATTTCCTTTCGCCTTTTTTCTTTCTCTTTTCTCATTTTTGTAAATAAAATGAAAGATATTGGATCAAAAAATAAATTAAAAAGCAGACAAAAGGAAAATGTTAATTTCTCTTTGATACGTTGATTTTTTTTTTCTCTCTAATTTTTTCGAGTTCTTTCATGATTGAATAAAGTTAAGAAAAAAATTATGCATATCTCAATTTATTATATGCTTTATAAAGAATCTGCTTTCTAATATATTAAAATTGAAATATTTTCAGGTTCTGTAACCTAGGTATTTTATTACTTTAATAATTTTTTTTCAGAATCACATAATTCGAAAAATATCGACATTTTTTTTTTTTTAAAAAATTAATTCTGCTTAAATTAAAGCCTTTTTTCATAAAATATTTCGTCAAGCTGGTTACAGGTTGTTTTAATTTTTACTCGTGGTGAATTTGAAAATATTTTTTGTTTGTTTGTTTAGCTTTAAACTATTTTTTAATGAAATTTTTTCTTCAGGTACAAGCATGTGAATGCCTAAACAATCTTGATGAAGATTTTTGCTATCAAAAACAAAAAGTAATATTGCTTTATCAAATTATAATTAGATATACTAAATTAATTTACTTACTCGTGTGAAAAATTTAACAAAGTTAATAACTAATAATAACCAAATAATAATTTAAAATATATATATATTTCCCCGTGCCTGGATTAAGTAGAATGTTAGTGTTTCTGAATTGTATGCTATGAAGTGTTTAGAATCCAACCCTACGAAGCATTAAAATTATTTATTTGATGTTATAGATAATCTTTTGTTCAAAATAAGGGGATATAACAAACAAACAAAAAATTAGGAGATATATAATAAGAGGATTAGGATATCGATAACAATTTTTCAAAAATCATTCTTAAAATAAGTAAAAATTTAAATAATTAAATAAAGAAATACGTATGGAAAACATATACAAAGTGGTATATTAGTGCGTAGTTTCACAATAGATTTTACAAAGGTATCTATTCATGTGTACTACCTAGAATAATCGATAACTCTTAGGTAACTTGTTCAAGATTAAGTAACTTGAACATTATTTCAGTTAATTGTGATTAACTATTAACAATAGATTTTACAAAGGTATCTATTCATGTGTACTACCTAGAATAATCGATAACTCTTAAGTAACTTGTTCAAGATTAAGTAACTTGAACATTATTTCAGTTAATTGTGATTAAAACGCAAGATTTTAAGTGAATAATATTCCGACTATCAAGAATTATTCCTTATATTAATAGAATTTCTTAAATTATCAAAAGCAGTTTTATGTCAACAATCTTAAAACATGGAAATAATACAAACAATTATTTAAAAACAATGAATTTTTTTCAAATTATCTCAATATTTTAGATTTCTTAAAACTTCTACAAATTTTATTATTTTCAGTAATTTTTTTTATAAATGTTGCTCTCAGTTCTGTAGATGGGTTTATTTGTATTAATAATATTTATAATTCAACGAATTTCTTTTGTCAGACATTATGAAAAACAAAAAATAAACAGGTTATTCTAAATTTGTGGATTTTTAAAAAATAATTTTTTGTTTAAATATTTATTTCACAGAATTAACAAACATATTATACAAAACAACCTGAAGAAATTTTGAAACTTCATATTGGTTTCAAATAAGCCTTAGTATTTTAAATACATGACGGTAGTGAAAATCAAGAAACTGAGAAAAAAAACCTTAAAGTTCTGGAAGTCAATAAAATGGCTTAGCACAGTGTTTAAAGAACATTTAAATAGATCGCTAAATAATGAAGATAGAGTAATGAAAATTGTACATACATTTAGAAAATTCATACAATTGAAACAAGGTAATAAATTCTATATTTTAGTCATTTTTAAGGTTCTGTTGCCTCTTAATTTAATTAAAAAACAAATATATTGATTCGAACAAGAAATAATATGAATTATTTCCTTACTAACAATAAAAATATTTGAAAATACAAGATGTGAAACAGTTTGAATTGTATGCGTTTTAAAGTAATAAAACTATTCAATTAAAATCTCAGCGAGATAATAATAGGTTTGCCACACACGCACGCACACATAATTTTTAGTATATATTTCTTTTGAGGACATTGGAATAAAGGAACATAAAACAATTTACGTGTTGAATAAAATTTAATCTCTGATTTAATATATAATCTCTGATATATAAATATATACTTTACGTGATTATATTTAATTCGAATAAAATTATTTTATTCGAATTAAATATAATCACGTAAAGAATTTTTTTCTCTTTATAATGTACAAATCTATTTCGAATATTATTGCTTCACATCTTCGGTATATATGGATTTATTTTAAACATATTTCAATACGAAACTAATGATGAGACAATTCTTATTCAAAGGTAGCGAAGCATGTTTTCGACAAATGTATGCTGTTCTTTACATCACTCTTATTTGAAATGATGTAAGTTACATCCCTCGTGAAAAAAATTCCTAAATTCTGTGAACTCTGTTACAGCCTGATTCCTTTGTTTATATGTACAATATTTCAGTAAGTAAATTTCTTTTTTTTTATTGGCATCGTTACATTCTTAAACTTGAAGATATTTCTTCTATTTGCAAGTTACACATTTTTAGGTAAAGACAAAAAATCAAATAACAAAAGGCTGAATAAGTATTTCACTGATATTTAAACACTTTATTGAAATATATGTTTGATATCTATCATCACTCATCTATAAAAAATTCTAAATTAGAAATATTTACTTGGTGTATTACTTAAGTATTTTTAAATATAGTAAGCATTTTTTAATGTATTTTAGGGATTATATGATATACGGACAAAACAATACAAAATTAACAATTATCGTTATTCTATAACCACAAAAACATTTGATGACAAGGCACCTCACACACAAATAAAAAAGGTGTTAAGTCCGAGATGGGTTGCTCTCAGTTACAAGAAAATGAAGGCTGTTGGAGACTGACCTCGTAATTTTGAACTCGGTCTAGTGAAGAGGTCGGCACTTGAGCTGGCACACCCTCTAATAACTTCCACGCTTTTGGAAAAATCATTTGTTCTGTTGTGAATGAATTGCAAATGAGACATATTACAGTAAAAGTATCCATACTGTTTGGTTTAGAACATGCCCCAAAATTCTTAAGACTAAGGCGTTTTTAAATGCGGTGATATTTATCGTCAGCATGTTTCGTAAAAAATAAATTTGTTCGGAACAAAAATTATACAGAATCTTGATATTATAATAATTCGAAATCGTCATCCAAGCTAAACTGCAATGATGATGATTGATGACAATTTCATTTCAGAAGCCAATGCTGATACAACGCAGCATTTATCTCTCCTCTAAAATGCATCCTAGGAGGCTGTTATATATTTAAATAAAAGAAAATGTAGGTTAAATAAATTATTACGACCTACTTAAAATTCCTCAAGCTAGAATTTAACCTCTATTGGCAGAGGATGTTTATTCCTCTGTAGGAAGAAAATAAACTCACACAGCATCAAATTCTCCTCCCAATCGCAGCTAAGAACAATGTGGTCCAGATTCTGCCTTTCCCTTCTTTGTAGATGATCAAACTGAACACATTTTAGAACTGAACGACACGCAACAAATCTGACCCGAGATATACATTTAGAGCGATTCAGATGCTCTAATTTTGTGAATATGTGATGCATAATTACATGCCAATTTTATTCTGAAATATCCTTGATTTTCCTTGGAAATCCTTAACTTAGTTTCAACACCTTTGAATTAAGAAATTAGAAGATCGACAAATTTCATTTTTTGCTTTGGTTTGACTTTATATTGACGTAATTGAAATAGAAACGTCATTATATATCAGATAAGAAAAATTTTCGTTTAGTAGTGGAGTTAATATCAGCTTTGTGGAAGACTGGTATTCATTAATGATTACCACTTTAATACTCTATTCGAATGGTAGAATAAATAAATGTGCTACCCATTGATTGAAAAATGCCGATAACTAAAATATGAATGGCTCTTTTCAATATACATCTAAAAATAGTTTCTTTTTTCAAACTAAAGCGTTAAAAGGGACAGCGCATTATTTTTAAATTTTCGAATAAAGAACAAGTCTGACCAAAACCTTAAAAATTACCACTAACGTATTAATAATAGTTACATTAAGTTAATGATGCCAAATGTGCATTAAAGGTTTTCAATTTAATATCCAGAACAAAAGACTTTTCCGATACTGAGAAATTAATTTTATTTTGAAAATATAGTAGAGAAATATACACCACAGTGACAAGCGACGAGGAAAATATTCTTCGCACTCTTTTTGAAAATTAAATTATCTGCCTTAGTGGCTGTGAAATGAAGATTAAATTATCTCCATGATAGAGAATCCCGTGAAGGATTCTGCTGTTAAAATTCATTACCATTGAGGTAATGGTAGATAATAATTCAATTAAATAGCAGTAAATTCAGGAATCCATAAGTATAGACTATATCTAATTATAGGCTTTGAAGAATATTTATGCAGTCCTAAATGGGATGGGGTCCTAAATAAACAAAGTTCCCAGGCATTTACGTTAATTTCCGTAAGACAGGATAAGATAAAAGCACGTATTTTCTATTCTGTCCCATTGGCGAGAAAAAGAAAGGCGTGGAGCATAATAAATGAGAAAATTATTTGCCATTCCAAACGTAATTTTGTTCCATAAAATTGCAATGTTTGACTCACAGCCATAAATTCAAATTTAATGTAAAAATACTTTTATCAGTTCATCATCGAAAAAAAACGGCTTATTTCAATATCCTTAAATAAATCGAAAACACCTTTTCTAATCAATAAATAAAATATTAATTTTTATTCATGCTTGTACATTCTGTTATTTTATGTACCTCTAAATGACTCAAAATTGTATCGTATTGGTCAATGTACCACTAATAAGAAGCGAGCTCTTTATGCATACAAGGGGGTATTGCTAATATTTAGTTATTGCAATAAAATAACCTTGATATCTGGATATCATTCATTTTGCATAATAACTGACTCTCATGTACAAAATGTTGTAAATTACAGTTATTAAGGCGTATTTGTTTGGTTTTAGAAAGTTGTAGATTAAAGTAATCAGCAGGGTAGTCAAGGTATTGACTTCTATAATGATGCCATTCGAAAGGTAAAGAAACGCCAGGAGAAATGTATAGCCATGGCTGGTGACTATGTACAGAAATCTTAAGCATAATAAATAAAAATTAAGTCTCTATATCAATTACTTTTTAGTAACGTTTAAAACCTCGTGATACTCGTGTTTAATCTACGGCTTCCTGTAACCAAACAAATCAACATTCATAGCCGTATTAATATTATGTGTATAAGGATGAATTAAAATGCAAAATAAATTTTATAAAGAATTCTTAGTTATTTCTTAGCAATAAATAAATATTGACGATACCTCCTTGCATATTTGATTGCAAAAGCCATTATTGAAAAACAATATTCGTTGTTTCAAGAA
The DNA here is from genome assembly GCA_019974015.1 of Nephila pilipes. NCBI lineage: Eukaryota > Metazoa > Arthropoda > Arachnida > Araneae > Nephilidae > Nephila > Nephila pilipes. The sequence continues at coordinate 306,355 of BMAW01052727.1, read as the reverse complement.
ATGATTAATTAATATTTTATTTTATGAAGTATTGAAAGATCACGAGGCGTGCGAGAGTGTGGAACTTTGTCACCATTTACGCCTACTTTCTCTGATGGCAAGTTTAATTTTCAAAAAATATAATATAAAAATATCGATTTATCTGAAAATTCTTATTGGTTCGAAGTAAAATTCCTTTAAAAATTTAATTTTTACTAACCTATTGATTGAAGCATTACTTTATATTATATTTCAGAAAATTTTAAAGATAAAGTTGCTTCAGATATCAGTTGTTAATTTTAAAATTGCGTAATAACAAATAGATTGATTGAACTTGGAATGAAGCTGTAGTTTGGAGTTCATACCCTCATGTTAAAAAGAAATTAATTTAATTTTCAAAGTTAATGGAAACATGTTCATAAATGAAACATTAGATTCATTGATATGGTTAATTAAATTATTAGAACCCTCTTCGAAATGCATTCCTTTATTCGCCAGCATGAAATTTTCCCCGATTAGTAAAATAATCATCAAATACACACAGTACCGTATTAGCCCGAATATAACATAACACTTTTTGATTAATCTTTTCCGGTTAAAATATTGACTCGCTCTGAATTCGATGTTTAGGTAATGATATTTAACATTTCTTATTAGAACGTCCATGCCTTTACACCACCAGCGTAGATTCTTGGGAATAACGTTAACCTGCATTATTCATTATTTTTACGTAAAATGAATGGATCACATTAAATTTGACAGTTTTTCCTATCCTATCTTTATAAAAAGTATTTGTGTCGAGTTTGATTCCAGTTGATACGGCAATCACAGTCAACTACACACTATAACAATACACAGTGAAAATTTATTTGCGTACGTTTAAACCGAAAGTAATATGGTTTTGGAGAATGAAGTATTATAAGCGCTTACAGAAGTTAATCTGATGTATATATATATATATGTTTCTCTTCACTAACCTTGAGGACTTTCAATTGAGATTGATTGCTTTCACTAAACAACCTTTGCTCAACCAAAAATGAAACGTGATACATAAAGTTAGTATGTAAAGCAGTTAGGAATGAAGTGAAATTGTTAGGTTTGGAAATATATAAACTACATCTCAAAGGGGATCTGAAAGAGGATCTGAGAGAGACGCTGTAGGTGAGATGAGGTGAAGCTGAAGTGTCAGATAAGAGAAAGGAGGAATTAAAGTCCATAGTAGAGGGTTCGAGCAAGGATTGCTGTAGAAAGATTTGGTCTACTGTTTTCAACAGTTGTTCCAGAATCTGAGTTGCAGTCTAGGAAGGACTATTAGTAAGAGTCTGTTAGATTACTATTGGTGGGTTGAATTAAGGTATTAGAAAGCTTACCCGAGAGAGCACAATCTTTTCTGTTATAGTAAATATATACTAATAAATTGTGAAAGTTGTTTTGGTGGTTTTGTAATTATTTGTGTCGTAGTGTTTAATAATTGAATCTAGTGATGGCACAAGAGGACGCCCGGGTCGGGCGGGCGTCACAATATATATATATATATATATATATATATATATATATATATATATATATATATATATATATATATATATATATATATATATATATATATATATATATATATATATATATATATATATATATATATATATATATATATATATATATATATATATATATATATGTATATTCTGTGCATTAAATATTTTGAAACTCTTGAGAGAATTAATGATTTTGTCATGCGATTGCATCTCATATTCTGATCTTTATAAATAAACCACAGTCAAAGTTAGCATTTTATTCTTCCTATTCTAACGACTACATTTTTTCCATAATTTTTATTTTCAAAAAGTTTTTAATAAGAGAATTATTGATTTTTTAAATATGTGTGTTAAATTTCACTTTTTCCAATAATTTTATATAGTTATTTTGATAAGTTAATTTAAGTAAATAATTTTTTTGTTTTCTTTTAAATCAAAAATCACAGAATTTCTCCAGTTTGTTTAAATCAATCAATTAGAATATTTAGTTTGACGTTGAATACCCTTATGAAGAAAAAAAGATGACGCATTAGTGCGAAATTGAATAGAGTTTAATCTGCTTATACATATAATTACATAC
>BMAW01052727.1:256385-296255 GCA_019974015.1 Nephila pilipes | reverse complement strand
CACTGCAAGCTAATTATGAAGTTCTAGTGGGTGCAGCAATCCCACCTGACAGTGCAAAGAGAGAGTGGATTCAACATTCACTGTAGACGGTATCGGCAAAAGACTTTTGACCTCCAACCCCATGTAAATGACTGGGTAATCGAAAAGGAGCAAAGAGAGCTTTCATTTATTTGTAAGCTACTCTATAAAGACATTAAATAGAAGGGGGGAAAAAGGAACTAGGTAATTTTTTAGAACCTTGATTATTGTGTTATTTGAAAGTCCCTTTGCTATGTTTTGTGTGTGAATCATCATGAAAGTTTGAATGCGAAAAAGTCCTGCATTAATTTAGCAATTTTACCCGAAATTGAATATTTATTTTACGGAGGACTCATCGGTTATTTTTATTCAATATTGAATATTCATTTTAAGATTACTGAAAAATTAATTTGAGAATTATTAAAGGATTAATTGGAGAAGTATTAAAATATCAATTTGCTGATTATTAAACCATTTATTTGTGAACATTATTGAATGATTATTTTGAGAATTTTTGATTAGCTATTTTCAAATTAGTAAAATAAGTGTTGTATTTAACCGACCCATTAAGAGTATGTTTTCACTGAATACTAAATTAAACTAATATACTTATTATCTAGAATGTGTAATATTTTCATATTATATTATTATATTATAACAATTTAGTGTTCATCAATTTGATTATATTTGTAATTTTTAATAGATTTATCATCAGTGTATGAGTGAAAATATTACTGTGAAATTACTTATATTTTTGAACAGAGCCAGGTCAACAGGGAGTAGAATGTGAGCACATGCAAGTGTTATATATTTCAGATGTCTGTTGTGCATGCGCGTGTCATGATGATTCTCCAATTAGATGAAAACACCAACGAGAAGGGTGTCTTTCTTTGCTGCTCCTTTGACGTAGTGCTTTGAGTTTAAACTGTGTTTAGTGTTGATTGGATCTTTGAGTGCATTTCAATAAATTTTAATTTAATTATAGTTCTCTTACTTGTGTTTGAGAAATTAATTGAGATAAACTGAACTTTGACCATATATATATGTTAATTTATCAAATCAAATGTAATTCATAAAGGTTCCCATTGGAGAAATAGATGTCATAATTTCAGTAATAAATTTATTGAGTTCATTATAATTAATTTAATACCTCTTGTAACAATAAAATACTCAATATTTATTTCAAAATTGTTGGGAGTAATATTTTTTCATTGTTATAATTGATTGATTGCTTATCAAAGATGCATTAGTAGCTACACTAGATCTATTGGTGATGGCCCCCTCAAATTTGCTTATTTTTTTATTTTAGTATTACTTTTCTACGAAATGTTAATTATATCGATTTTTTTATTGTATAATTCTCAACAGCAAGAGAAACTTATTAAAAACATGATGTTTTACCTTTATTAGTCGTTTTTACTTTCTCCCAATTTCGAATTCGGATTTCCTGGCTGGTAGTAAATATGGCAGCTATAATTTGTCAATATGTTGCGTTAAAGATTATTATTAACGCTTTAAGAAATCCTTCATAGAGATAAAATGACTTTTTACTCACATAAAGTCAACGGAATGTTCTGTCCTTATGTGAAAGGAAAGGAAATAATGAATTTTATCGCATTTAATCCTTAAGATTGTTTAAGGGGATTTAGTACCTTTGCCCCTTCAAAAATTTGATTTTTCAAATTTGTTTTCAAAAAATAGTGTTGAATGTTAGGAGCATTATTACGCCCTGTGCAACAAAAAATGTAAATGTCTAAAGTGGCTTGTTCTATGTAATACCATGTAAACAAACCTCTTTTTCTCTGTTTGTTATTTTCACACTTTCCCACAGGATTAAAAAAAATGTTTTGCGTGCAGAGCTTTAAGATTTTACATGTGTGTTGTACTTGTCGATCTTTATTCTGTGAACCTCAATTTTGTTAATAGGATGATTAGATTTTATTTTATAACATGATACATGAAAAAAAAAAAGTTACTAAATACAAACTCGATAACTTTTTTTAATTTTTCAATTTTTTTAATAAAAGATAAATTTAAAATTTGAGATTTACAGAATAAAGACATTATTTAGCTTTAATTTGGTATAAGAGTGATGATTCTACTGTACATCTTTCAAATGTTATCTTGTGGGTAACGTAAGGTAAGCTAATTTATTTTCTTAAATTTTTGTACGTATATTTCATGTTGTATAAGAAAATATATTAATTTAATAGCAAAACTTGACCCAATATTTTAAACTATACACTTTATTATACAAACTGGCAAAGTTTCATATTGAAATGTGCAAAATTTGCTGATTTATGAAGAATAGAAAAAAGAGAGTTTGTCAAAATGTTTTACTTATGATTTCGTTAGGTACTAAGTCCCCTTAAGACCGTATTCGATAACTAGGATTTGTCGATAACTATTATAGATAGATGTCTCACGAGTTAAGCAAGAAACATTTGTTTAATCAAGTCCTCGTATGGTGCATCTCTGCTTTAAGTGAGATAAATTATCTATTTTTGGATAAAGTGATGATTACATACGAAACCATCGCAAGGAAAGGAGCCTACTTGAAGCCCTGACACTCTGTCTCTTTCATCTCCAAGCTGATCTTTAGCTTGAATAAAAAGTGCTGTTCATAGAATGGGAAGTCCGTTATGAGCTTTTGAAACCTAATAGAAAGCTCAGTTCCAAGAGATACATTCAGTAAGGGAGGATTGAAACAAAGTACTCAAATAAATGAGGCCTGCGATGTTCAGTAAGAATCATGTCATACTGTATCGTGATAATGTTAGACCACAGACTGCTGTAACAACTCGTCAGAAAACCGCATAGCTAAGCTTGTGACATTGGGCTATTCGCGGTTTCTCTTCACTAACCTTGGGGACTTTCAATTGAGATTGATTGCTTTCACTAAACAACCTTTGCCCAACCAAAAATGAAACGTGATGAAGAATATTAATATGTAAAGCATCTGAAGGAGGATCAGAAAGGCGTTGTAGATGAGATGAGATGATGTGAAGCCGAAGTGCTAGATAAGAGAAAGGAGGAATTAAAGACTATTATTGAAGGTTCGAGTAAGGATTACTCGAGAAAGATTTGGTCTAGTGTTTTCAGCAGTTGTTCCAGAATCTGAGTTGCAGTCGATGAAAGATTATTGGTAAGAGTCTGTTAGATTATTATTGGTGGGTTGAACTAAGATATTAGAAAGCTTAACCTGGAGAGCGTAGTTATTGATGTCATAGTTAATATATATTAATAAATTGTGAAAGTTGTTTTGGTGGTTTTGTAATTATTTGTGTCTTAGTATTTAATATTTGAATTTAGTGATGGCACAAGAGGACGCCCGGGTCGGTAGGGTGTTACAAGCTATGAAATTCTGTCGTTATATCTACCATACTTCCTACAGATAGCAGCTTCCGATTCTCATTTGTTTTTCTCATTAAAAAATTTTTTAAGCGGAAATATTTCATAAATGAAGCAAATGCCATCTGAGCTCTACTTCAGTTCTTCGCCTCAAAAGACAGGATTTTTTATAAATGGTATTTACAAATTACCATCACACTGCAAGGGCTTATAAATATTGATGGAAATTATATAACACACTAATTAGTATTAAATTTATGAAAAATTTACTATTTCTTCTTTTCACAAACGAATAGAATTCTCCGGTACATCTACTGATATAGAAAAGTATTAAATCTTGGTTCATTTTATTTATATTTTACTATCCTTGATAAATATCTGTATCAGCATAAAATTATTCAGGAATGTACTTGCAGAAATTGTGAACTCAGACAATATTTCCTTGTTCTTTTGCTTAAGAAATATCTATTTTAGAAATATACACGAACGTTTCGTTTTTATAGCTTTTTGATGCAGAAATGACAATATGTAACAGTGAGGGAAAATTCATTAATTCATTCAAAAAATTACATTTCTGCTTTTAAATTCATATTATTCAAGTAATGTTTACTTCCGAAACTAATAGCTTGTTTACTTCCAAAACTATTCAAATCCTTGAAAACTAATCGCTTTTATAATGCCAAATTGTTCTCGAGCATTTTCTCTATACACTTAACATTTTCGGTTCGATATTTGTCTTTGCTCATGCGTATGATATACAATACAATAACTCCGTTGCGTTTGAAAATTCTAATATAAACTTAGCTTTACAATCTCTATGCAATAACTGGAAAAAAAAATAGAGTTTCCAAAATTAACATTTCTAACCAATGATGTATTGGAAATATTTGGATGGAGATTCCATAGATGAAAAGGTTTAAAGGGTAAGAAATTGTTGCAATATTATAAGAGTAACAATATTGCTTGAAATTGGATACTTACATAAGTTGGATACAAAACATGGGGATCAGTTCCTATCCTATTCAAGAAATGAATTTAATAAGAGAACGGGATCACAAGAATTTTATTTTTATAATTAAAGACTTCATTATTGCAACTCTACAATCATTTGTTAATCTGTAACAAATGCTTTAGGTTCTTTGTTTTCAAAATAGTTTTTTTTTCAAGTTCTTCATGAATTCTTTGGTCTGTCAGTTCTTGAAGGTCCAACAAGACTCATAACCAAAAACTTCTCAAATGAATAAGGCTCTGAATTGATCCATGTAATAAATTAATTTATAATAAAACGAATCAAAACGGTAAGCATTTAGAAAATACAAAGAGAAATTCAATAAAGCAAAAGATTGTGAAATATCGAATAAGAATTAATCGAGGAAGCCTTAGAGGAGTATCTTTGAAGAAGTAATAATTCGAATTTGCTTAAATTATGCAATTCTTCTTTCTATTCCAATACAAAACTCTTATACTTCTTAAAGTTATAGGGGAGGCAAATTAGATCTGTGTATGGGGTCTTTCTGTCAAAGAGTATTAATAATTTCATCGAATAATTAGATACTGCTTGTTGCATGTATAAAAATCGATAAAAATTTATAGATTTCAAAGAGAACTTAAATTCAGATGATAATTAAAGACCGAGTTTTCGGTCTGACAGGCATTTAGATTTCATGAAAGAAATATCATTCTAATGAGAATTCTAATCTCCTTCGTAAATTTTGTCTGTTGTGTTTATTGGAATACAGTAAAATGTAAACGAAAGAGTAAATATTAATAAAGTTTTGCATTTGACCATTCATGTCAGAAGGTATTTTTAAATATTTTAAATGCGTTATCAATATTATAGTGTACTAAAGACTAAGATTCTCTTGTCAATCATCTTTCTTGATTTCGTGAACGAAATGTTATTCCTACAGGATTTTATGAATTCTTTACAAATGTTGGCTGTTGTATTTATTCGAATGATTTGATGTTTTGATTGATTGGATGTTTTTGAACGTCTCACGCAGGAGCAACATGAGGGTTAATGGAAATGGAGCTCTTAATTTTGACCTTCGGCTAAGGGACGGGAATGACACTTGGACTGCAACACCACGCCAACAGGAGGACTTAGAACCTCAACAGATTTAACGTGAGTCAGCTCTGCTACTTAGTTTATTAGAATGAAATGAAGTGTAACAAAAGAGTAAAATGTTATGAAGGTTTTTGTCTGGTAGCATTTTTCTACAAATTTACTTTAGCAATTTTAAATATTTTAGTAACCAGAAAGCACATTGAATAAATATTAAAATGGATATATATATATATATATATATATATATCCATTGAAATGGATGGAAGTATTAAGAGATATAATTCATCGTTTGACCTCTCAGAAAATAATTCAAATGGACAAATTCTTGGTAAGCAAAAAAATATCCTACGTGCTTGTATGTTTACCGTGCAATTAGTTAAATGCTGATATTCATGTTAAATGTAAATTGATCAAATACTGTTTGATCTATGTATCAAAAGTATATTTATGTTATTCTAAAAATAATGATAATTCGCTTAAAAAACTTACATTGCTAAAATTACTCGCCAACTAATAAAATATAGTGATTAATAATAATTTTAAAGCTGACTTATAAACCCACTGCAAAAAAAAAAATAATAATAATTACTTCTGCACCCACGTCGAAATTTCTATTCACTGCTATTTGAAAAATAACATAAATTTGTTTGCTTTTTAATGATTATACAATCATTCGGATTCTAGAATCGAATATTGAAATATACAAAATTATATTCTAAATAATTCGATATAAAAACCAACGTTTTTATATGGTGGCAAAGTTTATTAAAGAAAATTATTGAAATATTAGTTAAAACTGTTAGTTATTTTTAACTTTAAAATTTACTTAAAAAGAGACATCTGTGAGCGTATTAAAAAATTCATAATACTCATAAAATCAAAACATGCATTTGAATGTTTGTAAGTCATTCTATTAAAAAAAATGGGAACCAGAATTCAAAAAAAATTATTGTGATAAGACACGGCGCCAAATATTGGAATCTTTCTTTCTTGCCAATGATTAATGACTAAAAGTCAGCAACCCTTACTATCTCGGAGATAGTAAAGGAGAGATAGTATCTCCCCTTTGTGAGTACAAAGGTTTTACGATACCTCATGCGGCGTGGGGAGTGCCCGGTGTTCCCAGAGGGGGAAAGAAATTTTTTCCTCAATCCTAAAAGCGCCGAGAGGAAAGAATATTTTGACTTATTAAAACTATTGAAATATTAGTTAAAACTTGTCTCAAACGTCTAAATATTGCATTGTTAGGCGAGTACGAACGATTCCCAAAATTTCAAAGCTCTAGCTTGATGGGAAGTTGGTTAAATTAACCATCGAAAATTTGATGACAGTCACACACACACACCAAGTGAAATTCAGAAAAACGTATTAAAATAGTATCGAAAATGATTCGAACTGAAAAAAAATTGTACTAATTTGTAAAATAAATATACATATTTAAACAGAAAAAGTCACTCATTTTAATTTCAAAAAGCAACATCTTCTTTTTCTAAATAACGTCGATAATCCTTTGGAGTCGTTTGGGACTTTTAAAGCTAATCTAATTTATTCCGCTGTAGAAAGTAACAAAGAAACATCGCTCTAATATATATCAGAAGGGAAAGACGAGAAGTCATAACGCCCATTAAATTTTCATATTTAATCGAATGAAACTGGAAAGCATTTTTTTACGGATTTCTAGGGAATATAATACCAATTTTTTAATTTTTTCTCCTTCCTATTAGAAATAATTTTGATTTGAAAAATGTTTTTCACCCTTACATTATTCGAAGGTTTTTTGATGCTTTCCATTTTCTTTTAAATAACAGAAGTTAATTGAAATGAACATAAAGCGAGGTAATAATCGAAAAAAATTCTCCTTTCTTCCTTTACCTATCATTTTTTAATCAGCCTACTGAGAAATAATGCTTAAATTTTAAGTGGGAGGAAGAGGAATTTTAAGAGAACTCTTGGGTTCAAGGAAAATAATTACCGTGTTAAAAGTGAATTAAAACTGATTCTTAAGAGAACTTTTTTAAATTAAAAAAAAAAGAACATGTAAATTAATCGAATAAATGAATAATCTGTGAAACAATTTGCACTTAAGCAAATTAATAAATCTGCATTTAATTAAAATACACTGTACCTAATTTAGGGCATGTAAATCGTTTTAACGTACCTTTTGAATATTCTCTATGAATGATATCACAAATAATGAAGATTGTTTATTACACGTTAAAAAAGGAGAAAGTAAAAGATATTTTTTATAGTAAAATTTGCCTTAATGAATTGATAAGTTGTAAATCTCGTATTAAAGATAAGTTTGAGGCAAGATTAACTATTCAAAATAATCGAGAGAAGATAAATATCATGGGAACACTTTAAAATAATGAAAGATTAATTAACAAAAACGAATTTTTGATACCTTATTTATCTTTGACTAATATCACCAACTTTGTTTAATCAAATAGAGAACAACTTTCAAGTGATACCGTTTTTTTAATAAAATAGTATACATATTTTAAAATTAGTAACTGAGATGTCTTTTTTAAATTTCAAGCTTTAAGAAACTAATAATTACAAAAATGTGAAAAATGTAGTGTTAAAATAATTAAATAATTCATTAAAAATTTAAAATAGCAAAATTACAAATAAATAAATAAATAAATTAATAAAAAATAAATAAATTCTCAAAATGTATGAAATGAATGGAAAATAACGATTATTAAAGGGTTCAAAATTCCGTTGGGAAATTTAAATATATATATATATATATATATAACAGTCACAGTTATAACAACAGCGTTCAGCTCATCATCTTACTAGTACTCATTACGGACAACTTCTGCAAAATTCTCTGTTCTTCCAGGGCAGGTTCCGACTATTCCCGGCAGATACACGCTGCTTCTACCACAAATTCACTTGGAATGCTTTACTCCCAAGCGCCAACAGCTTCCTGTCGATTTCCTGTTTGATGTCCATAACAGAGACTCCAAAGGCAGATTGTCAGACTCTCGGCGTATTTATACCTGTCCTGGCCAGGCTTGACATCACACTGAAAATTCCCGAAAATTCCGTAACTTTCTTTCCGATCAATATTTCGCCTAGGTTCCAGCACATTAAGGTACTTTCCATTTGACACCAAAGAATTTCCCCATGTAGCCAAAATGGGCACCATATCCGTCGTCAAAGTGAGGGGGGCATTGCTTATACTCTCTTTTGTTTACTGATGACATCTCTGTAAATGTTACTTTTCCTTCCTAAGCGAACCACTGTAGGGCAGCCTCATCTCGTGTTCATAACATTATCGAATAAAGTTTTTTCTTAAAGGATAATTAAATAAACTAATATATATATATACAGGGGGTGGACAAAAATATGGAAACACCTTGTAAAATGCATGTTTGAAAAGAAAGATTGATTTTAATAAAATATGTAGGTGGCGCTGGCGTTTTTGACTACTAACGCCACCTATACAACTTCGTAAATGTGCTAAACAGTTCAGTTGTTGTCGGAGTACTGTTATGTGAGGTTGTCATTGCATTATGTCAGAGTTAACAGACTTCGAACGTGGGCAAATTGTTGGAGCACGTATGGTAGGTGCTTCCGTAAGCAAGGTAGCCGAGGTGTTTAGTGTTTCAAGAGGTACTGTATCGAAGATTTATTCCTCATATTTGAAAAGCGGAAAAACATCATCTGCTAAATCACAGCGCGGACGAAAGTGTGTGCTGAGTGATCGTGACAGACGATCATTAAGGGCAATTGTGACGAAAAATAAGAAGACCACAGTTGCAAAAGTTACTGCTGAAATGAATGTTGTGTTACAGAACCCTGTGAGTACCAAAACAATTAGAAGGGAGCTTCATAAACAGGGAATTTCTGGCCGTGCTGCAATTGAGAAGCCACTCATCAGTGATGCTAATGCCCGTAACAGGAAAAGGTGGTGTTTAAGTCATAAAGCCTGGACTATAGGGCAGTGGAAGCGTGTAATATGGTCTGACGAGTCTTCTTTCACATTGTTTCCCACTTCTGGCCGAGTTTACGTCTGGAGAACGCCATCTCAAGCCTATAATACAGACTGCTTGTTGCCAAGAGTGAAACATGGCAGGGGTTCTGTTATGGTTTGGGCAGCCATATCGTGGTTCTCTGCTGGCCCCATGATAACTGTGTCAGGGCACATGACTGCCAAGACTTATGTGAACATTTTGGCAGATCAAGTTCATCGCATGGTACAAACTTTGTTCCCCGATGGTGATGGTGTCTTCCAAGACTACAAAGCCCCTGTTCACACAGCTCACATTGTCCAGGACTGGTTTTCTGAGCATGAGGAGGATTTGTCCCATCTCCCCTGGCCACCACAGTCACCAGACCTGAATATTATTGAACCTTTGTGGTCTACATTGGAACGGAAAGTGCGTTCTCGTTATCCACCGCCAACATCGTTATCTGAACTTGCCACCGTTTTGCAGGAAGAATGGTATAATATTCCCTTGGCACACATACAGGAACTGTATTTATCCATTCCGAGAAGACTGCAAGCTGTTTTGGATGCCAACGAGTTTCCTACACCATATTAAGCAAAGAAACATGTTTTTTAAAAGGTGTTTCCATATTTTTGTCCAACCCCTGTATATATATATATTAAAAAATTATAAAATAATTTTTTCTTTGGACAGAGAGAAATTAAATGAAAATCTAATAACAGTTCATTCTCACAACAACAATAATAATAATAATAATAATAAAAAACTAAAATGTTATGCGGTATCATAAGTCAAATAGTTACACAGTTGGATTGATACGTTAATCCATTTTTTGCACAGATGAATAAGTATAATAAATTAATATTACGCATTCGGTTTAAATGATATCCAGGTAAATATATACACTAAAATTAAATATTATCTTACCTGGTGGAGTACACTCTTCTTCTATTGGAGTAGCCGTGGGTTCACTAATATTATTGCGTTCAGTACTTGTAGAGACTAGCTTTGGCGGTATTTGTCCCTTCGTTTCCAACTTATGCCATACATTGGGATTTGTCGGATCCTTCCTGGGCCTGGCTGTGGTCCCTGGGATAGCTTGATGATTGCCTATGTCCTCTTCTCCTGTCAAAGCCTTACCATGATGCTTTCCTTCTTCCGGTTCTTTGTCGTCAACGTTCTTTACCGAGCCCCTTTCTTTCGGTTTTACTTCTTCAGATTGTTTTGGTTCCTTATGATTGCTCAATACGATATTGCCTTCTTCTGATTGGCTCGGATTAAGTTCCAAACCGTACTGTAACTTTTCTGACGAATCGTTATCATCTTTTGTTTGCTGATCATTGGTTGCATTTTCCCGGACTGTAGATAAGGGCGTGGATGGAGGACGTTGTTTTGGCTTGGGTGGACGTCTGGAGTTGAGGCTGTCGAAATAATCTACGTATTCAGGCGTTGAGTCTTCGATATCTTCATCTTCATCGTGTGTAGAAGTTTGCCCATTTGGATGATCGTCTTCAAGAAGACGCCGACGTTTTAAGCTCGTTTCTAGCTCCTTTTGATTGGATTTCTGTTCTGGAAAGACGAAGGAAATGAGAAATGAAAATACAATTCAAAATATACATTTGAAAACAAAATTATTGTAACTTGTTACCAGAGAATATGTTTTAAACATAGATCAACTTGTTAAAAAACAATACACAATAACCATAAATCGTGTTTTTCACGTCATTTTTGTTCATGAGGTTACAGCAAAAATGATCGAATAAATTAAAAGAGTTAAAAATTCCAATATACTGTTACAGGAAACCTGTATTGCGAAATTTTGTTATGCAGTTTCATTTTAATAGCTTATATACAGTGCAGACATATTAATGACAACTATTTTTCTATCATTTATTATTTTCGTTTTAAAAAGTCTGCTTCAATTGGTATAAAATATATTCTATGCATATTTCATTTTGTAAAAAAATATACTCGAGTGCAAAATTAAGGGAATTTGCAAATTATATCGAATTTCCGGAAACTTCATGAATAGATTTTAATGAAATTTTATATCAGCATACATTTATAACGTAAAAAGAGATGTAACATATGATTATCAATTAAGTTCACACTACACGGATGTCTGAAATCAACGTTGTGATATTGAACTGAAAATGAGTCTAATGTGGGATATGGTCTCCTCTCATAGCCATACAAGTTATACAACGTGACGTCATACTGTACAAGAGGCAGTTCTTACCTCCTGGATAGTTCTCAGAGAGGGATGGCGAGATGCTATTCCTCTCCCAAGAGCGTCTCAGTCATAATCTAAAGGCTTAAGGTCAACTCTTGCGGGAATATCCTCATTATTTAGATAATCACTGACCAACTGAGCCCTTTGAAAACAATTATTTTCATCCATTAACAAGTATTCAGGATAAATTGCCCACCACCAAAAAATTACAATAAAATATGAAAAAAGAAAACATTGTTAGTATTCTTTTATTTTGTTTTGTATAGAAATAACTTTTATTAGTATTTTTTCTTCTTTTATCACGACTTTATTCTATATTATATAACGCGAGATAAACAAGCCATTGATTTAAAATTTACAATAGCAAACATACCCTGAATGAGAGAATTTAGAAACATGAGGAAGAAATCAATCCCATAGTGCTTGCTTACCTTAAAACGAACAAAAGAGAAGCGCAGGGATAGAATAGAAATATTTTACGAAATTAGAACTAAAAGAAATAAAACAATAAAAGAGATGCAAGAGGGGGAAGCTTAAAAAAGGCATCCCAAGAGGTTTTATCCCAAAAATACTGCTCGTAACTGAGTTTATAATAATACAAGATAGGTGGGAAGAGTAAGTCTGACATAATAAATATAACACTACCTGAGTCGAAAATGCTATTAAAATAAAGTTAAGTTAATGATTAAGAGAAAAACAATTATAATGGGATTTTTTTAGAGGAAATTAATTATTAAATTGAGATAAATTTTAAGAATAACATCATGATTAGAAGTTCTGTTACAGTAGCAAAGGCGTTGAGTTCATCCTTACCTTTTCAATGATTGATTTTTGAACAGAAAAGAAGAGAATAAAAACAACGATAAAGAGTTTATAACTTCTCGGTTAGTTTATAAAAGCAATAAACAGAAGAAAGCTATAATCGTGAGTAAGACTTTGTTAGTAAAAAAATTATAAAATATCAGAAGTTTAATCCAATCATCCTTAGTGTGTTTCCAACAAATCTATTGCGTGCCATTCGGTGACACGTGAATTAAAATTATTAACCGTAGAATTAGTTAATAAAATAATTCCAGATGTCTTTTATATTACTTAAATAAAAGAATATTAAACAGTGACATTCTTATTATCTTTGCTCCGCGTAATACGTTTTAGTGTAACTTCTAAAATACGTATTTCACAATAATTTATTAAAAGAAAAACATTATAAAGTAAACTTTTTGTGTCTTTCAGCAAGTTGCGAGAGTAATTCAAGAAGTACATGATTTTGATGGCAGATGGCGTTTCTAAGGTAAGTTGGTAATACCTTTGTGTTCTATCATCCATTAAACAGCATCAAAACAAATCTGACACCGATTCAGAAAATTTTGATGGTGATTCATTCCAAAGGAAGTGAAAAGGGTCTCATTCGTTGGAAAAGTTATGGCGACTATTTTTTTGGAATGCGAAGAGTGTCATACAAAAGGAAAATCGACCACAGGACAATTTTACAGTTAGTTATCCCACCCCCAATTCTCAATCCTAATACCTCATTTAGTGCTCCTTACACATTTACTTTTTGAATCGTCCTCATAAAAGGCATAAAAGTTATGTGTGATATTTGATTAAATGGTTTAAATAAATAAAAAAAGAGAGCGAGAAACAAACGTTTGTCATCAGAAATTCTGACAATTCTCCTTTACCCCATAAATCGAATGTACTCTATTTAGAAGCTATCATATTCAATTTCTGACAAGTCAATAAACTTCCCACCTCCATCAACTCCTACTTTAACCTTTTCTCATTTGAAAATGGATCCATGAAACACTTTTTTTCTCCCTATAGATGATCCATCACTGGGAACATTCCTTTTCCACGGCAAAACAATTCTCCCTATTTTTCCCTAGGAAAAATTCCATAGTTTCGTTATTATTGTCTGGCTAAAGTGAGAGAAAAAAAGGAACATATTTTTTCCAGAAAAGGAATTATTGATTGGCTTGGCGCCATGCGTGGGTGAAACGAAGCAAAATATTCCATTCCATAGGTCTTACAAATGATTTTGATTTACATTCTGCCATGAAAGAAATGAAAAAAAAAAAAAGTATCGAGAAAAGATAATAAGGATAGGAAGCGAAGATGATGAAGGTTGGGAAGTAACAATGGTGTGCGAATAATTTCGCTGCGTGTTTCATCCTTCTTTACTAGGGATTTAATGGGGAAATGGCGAAAAGCGTATTTGCTCCTCTGCTGATTTATGTTCCCGGAGGAATTTAAAAAGAGCTATTTAAAGATGAAATCGACTGTGAATAAACCGTATTTGATTCAGAAAGGGACGAATTTAATCAAACATATAATAATATATTTCTGAGACTTACGGAAATATTGAAAGTAGCAAAAGATTCTTAGATTCTAAATTAAATGCGTTGTGGAAAAGTATAAGATGAAAAGTTTATTAAGTAATAAAAGTTATTTATAAAATTCAGGTGTTATATGGAAGACTAGTTTTATAAGAAATAAGAAATATTTCATCTGATTTATGCACAATAATCTAAATTTGTCGGTATACGATGATATAAAAGATTATAAAAATTAAAACACAATTGTACGAAATACAAAAATAGATTCAAATATCAAACACCTGAATGAAAAAATATGTACAACATCAAGTCATTTCAATTATTTATTTTTATTTCATTTTCATACTTATTTTTCATTATTTATTTGGCGATTGAGAACAAAATGATTCAAATTACTCATTTTTAAGGTTTTGCTGCGAAAAATATAGAGCGTTCTTTATTGATTCCATAGACGTATCATTTATAAGAATTTGATATATATATATATATATATATATATATATATATAAATTGAGTGTTGAAATTCTGAATTTTAAAATTGTAAAAACAATGCACTGTGTATAGAGAAAAATATCTGCATCTCCAATTTTTTCAAAACATGAAGCTTATTCTTATCCATTTTTTTAGCTTATTCTTATCCATTTTCCTTAAAATTTACTACATGCATAATACTGATATTTTGTACATAATGAAATGAGAGGATTTTTTACACAGTGAATATAGTTTCCTAATAAACATTCGCAAAATTAATGTATTATACAATATTTATGTAAGAATTATGGGGAATTTAATAAATAAAATTAAATAAAGTTAAATTTTTTGAAATTCTATATAAATATTCTCAGTGCTTTTAATGTTCTGTTTACAAGTACTCTGTGCCTTTTAAAAGCTATAAATGCAATAGAATGTATGCAAGATGTTCTTAGAGGTAAGTACATGATTCTCACGAATATGAATACAGTGGTTGAATATTAATTGTTCATACATAACCACTTTATGTTTATAAATGTAATCTCTGAATGAGCAGATACTCAAATACACAAATAACTCAGTGTAAAAAAATACTTTTATAGCCTTTCTTCTTATTTAAAAAAGTGAGGATTCTTTAAACTAGGCATTAAATAAGTACTTTTTTTCTTGTCGAAAGCGTCTCATAAATAAGAAAATTAATACAAATATCAATTTATTTTAAATTTTTATTATCTCTTTTTATACACAAAATATGAAAGAGAATTTGTAACATACATTTGATTGAGTCTTAAGAAAACCAACAACAACAACAAAAAAGATTGGTTTGAATTTTGAGATATGTAATATTTTGATTCTTTTTCGCGAAACATTAATTCAAAAATCAAGATTTCTAAAGCATGTAATATTCGCATCGTATGAAATGTGATATATATTCATATGAGATATGTACATTCCAAACATTCTGAAAGATTTAGTTACACGTTTTGTAATGTTTCCGAATCTTCAATAACAATAAAATCACCAGTTCAATTTTTTCAGAATATATCTATATTTATATTTACAAAAACAGGGAAACAAAACTGTTGTATAAGCGCGTTGAGTTGCTTTAGAATCAGTGTGGCAATCAAAGGCATAAAGAATACCAAGAATACTTTCTTCACTGAAGGGTTTTAAATAAATGAGGCGAGTTGCGCTAAAATCAGATGTTACATAATACATTCTCTCACAAGTGTTTTAATCTGCTTGAGTTGCATTAAAACCAGAATTTTTTATTGAACACTTTCTCAGCAGAAGGTCAACAACGCCTATCTCATTTTTACAAACAGCAAACCTTTCTTACTCAAGAGAACTGCGCCAAGTATGTTAGCCCATCCTCAGCAGTAGCTAGACATTACACGTTTCATCGTAGAATGACTTCAATTGCAAAATACAGGTATTATTGAAGTAAAATATATGTTTAGCTTGTTGTTCCAACACTGACTGGATGATTTGATCTAATGAATGATTCAGTTTTATTTTCAGCGATTTTATTTTATAAAGGTTTCAATTCTATTCTTATAGATAATACTTCTTTAAGTGGATTCTCGATTAATTGTCTGAAATCTTACGCAAAGAGCTGAAGTGGACGGTATTTTATAGTTTAATATATTACGATGTTCTAAGACGCAATTCGAATGAGATATTGATTTCAATACTTCATAAACAAAAATATCCGTATCTACAAAATGTCTATAGTTGCTGTTTGCGGATTTCACTTTATCTATACTTTGGTAATATGCATAAAACATTCTGTTATGCATGAAGTTGCAATTTCCGTAAAATTTCTTTTAATGATAGGTTTTGTTTTGTTAAACTCATCTTATTAAAGTTTTTTTTTTTTTTGTTAATGGTTAAAGTTACCCTTTCTCTATTAAACAAAAATTTTTAAATTCTTAAAACTTTTTCTCAAGATGGTGCTTACTTATGTCTAAATTCTTAACCCTGTAAAAGCTTGTGAATAAGATTCGTTAAAAAATAACTGTTATAGTTTTAATTCGAACACTGTGCTAGTCTAATTTACTAGGATATCTGAATCTACTAAGGTTTTCAAAATATTTTCATCTTTTATTTATAAAGATACTTGTAAATATACATTAATATTAACTTATCTCCATCAAAGTAGTCCTCTGTTATTTTCATATATTTCTTCTAACAATTCTGCCTCGCAACGCAGGAACAACTCTTCGGAACTACCGCACATCAAGTACATCGCTCTCTCCCTGGACTGAAATCTGATACCATTCAAATTATTCTGCAGTTTGTTTCACTTCTACAAGTAAATCGCAAAAGCCTTTTGCAATCCAAATCATTAGCGAGTCTTTTCCCTCTTCAACTAATATTTGTGACTATATTATTACTTTATCTGATTTGAGAACATCGCCTTGTGAATATACCCTGACTTTTATAAATCAGCATTGCTATATATATTGAAGTGTAATAAGTAAGATATTATTGGATATACAAATTGGACGCGTTAATTTGCCAAGAGGAGATAAGAGTTAAGCGAGATTGTAATGCACGCAATATTGGTGCAAGAAAATTAACTGAAAGTCACTGAACTGATATTTGATTCATTTTGTAAGTATTTATTCCGAGGTTGGATCCGATTTTGTTGCCAATGAGATGAGAAGAATTTACACTTATAATCTTTGGTTGATGACACCTGTTAGTAACAGCACTACATTCATAGCAATAGAAATTTGTGCCTGTTCTATAAAATAGAATAAAACTAGTTTTTTCTTAACTGATTCTTTCTTGATTGCACGTTTATCGAGTTTCGATGTATCGGAACATTAATAACGAAACGCGGGGTCACAGTGCCTCTGCTATTTTGTCAAAAAGGATACTCCTTGCAATTATTCATTTATTGTCTTCTGCAGACGGTAAAAATGTCGCATATGAGCAATGGTACCGCCTGTATAAGTGCACCAAACCCCGCCTCACTAGCTTTGTTTATTTAAGCTCGAAAAATCGTTGGATACTCTTTGAGCACGGTAGTACGTACAAATTGAAGCACGAATTCTGTAATTTATAATATGAGGTTAAGACTTCATATAATAAATTGCAGAATTTCATGTATTATTCGTTGAAACCATTTGAAAGTAAAGAATTTGAATAATTATGAAAAGAAAGCATAAAAATTTGATAAAAAATTTGTTTATATCATAGTATTCTTTTTCTGCTGTAAAAAAAAAAGAATTAAATGTGAAATTATTTTTTATTTAATATGCCTTTTGTAACACATTTCTCGAGCATAAAAGCTATTTATTTACCATTCAAAATATTTAACTTTTGCTTTTTTTTTTGTCTCACACAGTGCAAATGAATATTGCGTTTTTGGCATATAGAGTGAACTAAATTATCGTAAAAAATTAACTTCACACAAATATTAAAGCTGCGAATTATAAAATGTTTCGTTCCTTTTATTCGTTGCTCCAAAGGAACAAGGTAATGAATTGTAATATTTATAGATTTTAGGTACTATATATGTTGAATGAAATAGCTTTTATGAAAATTTCAAAACTCGAAGCGTTACCTCTTTTAGAAAGAAATGAAGGAAGCTTAATTTTGAAAAAATGAATTCTTATCGACTATGCGTAAGAAAATTACATCAAAATGTAGTATATATATATATATATATATATATATATAACATTCACTCCAGAATACTAATTGGAACGAAAAGATTCATTGGTTTTATTAACCTCTCACTGGAAGCTACACGAGAGCTTTAGAGACGGTCCTCGTAATTTTGAACTTCGATAAAGTGACGAGGATGACATCTGAGCCGGAGAAAGAAAAAAGTATAATGTTTTCATTTCTTTGCTTTTACTTTATTTATAAGCCACAAATTTAGCGCGAATTCACTTACGCATTCAGTTACTAGAAAGAAAGAGTTTATTTTCTGCGTCGCATACCTCATAATGAGCAGAAAGTGTTTTGTGTTTTAGAATATGTGAGATTCTCGTCTCTTTGTTTTAGTACAGAGAGTATTCAGAAGAAACTATGAATCCCATACCCATTAACATCAAAGTATTCTACACTAATTTTGCAATTCAAGAACACCGTTTGCGTAAAAGAAAGAGGTTTAGAAGACCAGGAGTTTTAGACGTTGTAGTGGATAGAGTTTTTGTGACTGTTTTATGCTAATCTCACAGAAATCAACATGTCTCGCTCGATGGCAACAGGCAATTGTACAACCAACTATTTAGAACATTTTAACCGCACCCATTTTGCACGAACATTGACAACGGCATATTGCAATGTCTCTGGGGACGATAGGACTACCTTATAAGGGTTTGTCATTTAACGAAAGGAAGACATATGCGATCAGAACAATTGTAACTATTTTAAATAAAAATTGAAAAGCGCGAGTTGTTG
The DNA here is from genome assembly GCA_019974015.1 of Nephila pilipes. Lineage (NCBI taxonomy): Eukaryota > Metazoa > Arthropoda > Arachnida > Araneae > Nephilidae > Nephila > Nephila pilipes. The sequence goes on along the minus strand of BMAW01052727.1, from coordinate 277,397 downwards.
CTCATTTTTCTGTTTTCAATACCTTTTGAAATATAGCACCCGATGATTATTTCGCAATCAACATGCATATTACAAAGCTGCTCAACTTAACTTTGCTTTTGTTCTGACATCTCATTTATGGGTTTGCAACGGATTAAAACGTAAATATTAAATATCAGTGAAGCAAATATTTTTTTTATAATTGTAATGCTTGTTAAAATAGTATTTGCTAAAAAAGGAAATTTTTTTTTAGCTTTGCCGAACTGACAATAGCTTTGGTTTTTATAAAAATAGAGTCCTGCTTTACGTGTGAAAAGCAAAAAACTAGAGTTGGTGAATAAAATGATTCGGCATTGATATAATATTTTTTTATATTGAAGTTTAACACAGTTAAAGTATTAAGTCTTTATAGCTATCTGATATCGCAACAAATCTTTTACCTGCATCTTGGAACCCATTCAGTTCTGGAAGATTACAGGCTAAATATAAGAAAAATTGGTGGGTTAAGAAAAAATTCTTACATTGAGTTTCATTTAAATCCATCATAAATTTTATGAGTAATATTTTAGACTTTTTATATTCAAAAATGTAACATATTACATAAAATGTTACAACAAACCTTACTTCCTTTCCCATAAACATATTCTGCTTTAACGGCAATCTATTGCTAGCAACATTTACAAAACGTCAACTTCTTCCTGTTGTCAGAACACAATAGATACCCCTCCAACTGACAGAAGAGGAAAGCACTTTCAAACGGACCTCCACGGCTGGTTATTGATGATGTGGTTCCCATGTTCCCATGGCAACTGTCACTTTAATAGAGAGCGACAATGTAAAACTTCTTTAAAGGGAGTGATAAATTATTATCCCACCAGAAAAGTTTCTCAACGCGAAAGACCACCGCAGGTAATGGGCATTAAAGCGAGAAGAGGACTCTCTTGAGGGAAATGCAGTGGGTTAAGATAAGGTTATTTCGAAGATTGGCTTTCGAGAATGGGCTTAGTTTTTTAGAGATCTTTTTCTTATCCTTAGAGGGGAAGTGAAACAGAGCGAGACGTAATTTTTCGTTTTAATAGTTTGCAAGTATGAGTTCTGTAACGAGCTTAAATGGTTGAAAAACTTTTTAGTTTGTAAGAGGAGAAAATTAAAGTTTTCGTTTTTTTTTTTTATTTATGAATTGGTGGAAAGTTACGTGTGTATGAGGACGAGTCTTAAATGAAATTTTTAGTTAGAGAGTTAATCGGGATGAAGAGATTTAAGAGAACGCTATGTAATAAAACTAATTAAGTGTGTAATGGAAATATTCACGAATTAATTTAATGAACATTTGAAATAATATATATTATCTTAATGAATATTTAAAAAATATATATTATCATAATGAATATTTGAATTACATATTATTATAATGAATGTATAAAATGCGTATTAGCTGACTGAATATATGAAATGTATGTGTGTGGATATTAGTTTCATTAATATAATAAAAAGACAAACCTTTTAATGCAAAAGGTTTTATAGTAACTTTGGCGACTTATAATTGCTCATCATTCAACTTGCCTATGAAAATCACTCTATCACTATGAGAACGAGCCGGCCATTCTGACAAAGCAAGCCAGTTAAAGTTTATTGAAGTGAATTCAAGTCCTTCTACTACCGATATTAAGGTAGCATTAGAAAGCAAGAAATCAGAGAGAGAGAAAATTCACCGCGAGGAATTTACACGGTTCTCTCATTTATTTTGGACTTTCTACTTAGTTATTTTATTAGCTGATCAGGTTAACAGTTTATGTTTTCCTCTATTTAACCTTCTTTTAAGTGTTTTTAATAAACTGTTGTTATTAGAATGTGTATAGTTGTCGATATCCTGGCACCGATTCAAATATTAATTTAAATACCTTCTGATTAGGAGTCAGTTGGGTGACACATCCTACAGTGGTGACTACTATATTGGTGACCTGGAAGTGGAGTCCATTGGGTAACAGACCCCTTAACGGTGACTACCATATTAGTGTCCCTCACCCTCATACACGCAATAGTGACCTGTCCTTCGCACTGTTGATATTTGCTGTTTTGTGAGTGACTTTTTTCTCACTTCTACGAGATTATTTTCAGCACGTCTTTTGGAAAGACTTGTGTCTGTTTCTTCCTCTTTGATATTTCCAAGTACCTCATTTGCATGACGTAAAAATGGCCAGATTTGGCGCTTGCGCCATGGATTTCTATTTTAAAAATGATCTCTCCTGGTTCCTTATGTGATTAAATTACTTCATTTGATTATTTTCGGTCTTCATAATCTTCATTTAGGCATATATTTAATTTTTATTGTTGACATGTTTAATTCTGTAGAAGTTGATCTTCCTGATACAAAGCAGGTTACATTCATTTCATGCACGGCATTCAATACACCAACTTTTTGGGAGGAGGAACCAGAACTTTGATTTCACCAAATCGAATCTCAATTTATTATGGCTGCTATTGCTAGCTAGTCTACTAAATTCCAAGCAGTTGTTGCTGCCCAGAGCTCAAACGTTCTATCATGTGTTAAAGATATTATTAAAAACCCTCCTACAGTTGAAGTGTATAAAGCTCTTCAGGACAGGGTAATCCAACACTTTGCCTGGTCGAATTCATTCGCGTTTAAATTTACTACATAAATATTAACAGCTAGGTGATGAATGGCCTTCTCTCTTGTTGAACGAAACGCATAATTTAGCTTCTGAAAATAAGGAAGATGACATCCTTCAAACTTTATGGTTGCAGAGATTACCAGTAAACTTGTAGCAAATTTGTCGGCTTCTGAAACTCCATTGTATGAAGTGGCTTAAATCTCGGATATGATTGATGAAGTGTCGAGTGGTAATTTGACTTGGGCAAATATCAAGAGCAAAGATCCAGATTTGTGTGTGTGTGAATGCTTTCCAAGCAGAAGTTTCTGAACTGAAAGAAATAGTTCGATAAATGTTTATACTAAGGCATACAGATCAAGAAGTAGGAATGTCTGTCGGTCAAAGCCCGTACCTCCTTCCGTCCTAGTAATAACAAGGAAAATCTCTGCGAGTATCATCATAGGCTTAGAAATCAAACTAATAAATGCTGAAATTGTACAGTTCGTTGGAAAACTTGAGAACACAACAATTTTTTCAGCTTCTATCCACTACAGGTCTAACAGCCGATTACTTATATTAGATCGGTTATCTAGGCGCAAATTTTGGTTGATAGTGCTGGTGCTGCGAGTTGTTATCCTGACATTTTGTAAATTTTTCTAAAAAGCTGGATCTTGTACTTACGTGGTTATTAGCTCAACAATATCCCTTAAACTGGAATTTAATTTTAGTCTCAAACGGAGTTTCAAATGTACATTTTTATTTCCAAATGCTTCCCCTCCTATCTTAGACGCGGAATAATGTTTGGAACGTTTTGATGTCAAGAATAGAAGACTTCAAGATAGTTAAACACACTCCCGCGCTCACACACAAACACGCACGCACGCGCACACACACACGCACGCGCACACGCACGCACACGCACGCACACACACACACACACACATATATATCAAAGGAACTTTCAGCTGATCCCAATATTTAGGCTTAACGCCGGTAATGAGTACTTCTTTTCATGCGTAGTTATTTAAAAACATCCAAAACTGTTTTCTGACTATTTAGACTTTATTTAATTATGGGTACAGTTACATATTGTATTGATACAAGAGGACCTCTTATGTGTGCCAGGGTTCGATGTCTAAATTCTGAAAAACTTGCTTTTTTAAGAAAGGAATTTGATGAGTTGATGAGAAAATATATTATCAGACTATCGAATAGACCATACACCACCCCGATTAATTTTGTAAAGAAAAATAATGCATCTTGACGTATATGTGGGGCTTTCAAACAATAAAATTCAATTACTATACCTGACCTCTATCTCCCGCATAAACATGATTTTGTTAATGGATTACAAGGAAAAACTATTTTTTTTTCAAAAATCGATCTGGTCAATGCTTATAGCCATTTTCCATTCAAAGGAATCCTTATACGGCTGCGATCACTCCCATTTGACTTTTCGAATGAGTGTACATGAATTTTTAATTGCGAAACGCTGCACAAAACATGCAGAGGCTCATTGATGGTACCATCAGAGACATTCATTGCCGTTACACTTAAGTGGATGATCTACTCATTTCCTCGACCGATGCAGAATGTCACAAAAGAGGTTTTGAACTCCTCTTGCTGGCTTAATAATCATGGAATAGAACTAAACCCACAAAAATGTGTGTTTGGACAGTCGGAGTTAAGATTTTCAGGGTTTTATTTTATTTATTTATTTTTGTTTCTTCTCTTGGGATGTCAACGCTTTCTGAAACAATTCATTCAGTCGAATTTCTGTTATTGACACGCGTGCAAGAATCAAGCCCTTTTTTAGCTACGCTGAATTTTTATCACCGTTTTTTAAAAGGAGCTACAGAAAAGGAAGATAGCTTGTATGATTTAGTTAAAAATAAACGTAAAAATGTCAGAATGCCCATTGTATCGACTGAGAAAACTAAAACCGCTTTTGACTCGCACAAAAAATTTATAGACGCAACCGCATTGTCATTTACCACTCCTGATACTCGACTATCGCTAATGATCGATACTTCGGATTTTGTTGTTGGCACAGCATTTCAACATTTTATAGGATCAGCGGTAGAACCTTTAGGAGTTTTCTCCAAGAAACTCTCTGCTTCCGAAAGACGGTATAATAATTTTGATTTCGAACTTTTCGTAATATATTTAGCCGTAAAATATTTTCGCTACATGTTGGAAGGCCGTTATGTGGTAATTTAAACTGGTTAAGTAAAATTTATTTATTTCTGACCAAATTATTATAATTTATTATATTTATATGTAAATCACTTTGGTTTTTAAATTTAATTTGAATAACAAACTGCTAGAGATATCGGAGTTTGAATTAATATGTGTAGCTAAAATTGTTTTTAAGGTAGATTATTGATGTGTAAAAGATTACTGGTTATATATATATATATCTTTGATAATGCATATAAACTTGAAATATATTTAGTAAAAGTCATTAAAACATAGATAAAAGAACTTGTAATCCAAATAAATGCAAGATGTAACTGCAACATAAAACGAGATTTTTGTACGAAAGAAACATTTCAGGAGATACAAAGAAATTGTATATTTAAACAAACGGTTAGTTACATTGTTGGCAAGTAAAATAAATATAATTTTGAAAAAAGAAATTGTCACATTTCATTAATAGTTGTTGGCACAAAACAGAAGTGTATATATATACAAATATTAGATCCAAATCATAAAGATATCATTATTCAAAAAATCCACACATAATTAGGCGCAAAGCAACCATAAGAATGTATGAAATAAATATACTGAAAATTTATGAAAGAAAAATTATTTTCAGTTGTTCTCATAGACATACCATTTCAAGTGTTTATCTGATAGTAAATAAGACTTGAACCAAACTCCAGACATATTTTCTGTCTTACAAATATTCTTATTTTCAAATAAATTCATGACGTTGAACGAATATATCTGTTTGTTATTCTCGCGTCTTTAAAATTTCGAGTTATTTTATAAACATATAATATTTTGCTGAGCATGTGATGTTGGAAAACTCATTCAGCTATCCAGTATAGAGGAAATAATATACAAAACATTTTTAAGTGAAAGAAATGTGAATAACGATAGAAATATGAAGTGTAACTAAGTATGTTGCTCACTGTATGATAAAAGAGAAAATATAATTTTAATGTTGGAGCAGTGTTTCTCTGAGCAGCGTTGGAGCAGTTTTTCAGTGTTCTATTGGAAAGTGTGTCACGTACTTTTAAATTTGAAACAAAATATTTCTGTTTTCAAATTTTAAAGTACAAGACTAAATTTAAAAGTACGTTTAGGAATAATTAACCGAACTAAATATTATAATATTATATACATTCAAAGACATAATATTTTAATTATACTAAAACATCTATTTTTCAGGATAATCTTTGAAAAAGAGTTACATCGTCCATGAAAAATTCAAACCGTAATAAAATGATTTCTTTCTCTCATCGTATAGGATTTTGCTCTATTTTTTTACATATCACTCTCAATTTCTGATCCATTGACGCAAGCAAAAAAAATATCTGGTACCCTTTCCTGTCAATCATCTTTGACGGTTGCTATAGTTACAAAGATAGCCCGTTGTCACAAAGTTGGCGTTCTCAGAAAATTACCACGTTTGCTACGATCTAAAATTAGCCTCGTGACAGGTAGATGTCTTCAACGAAACTTAAATAAAAATACTAGGTCATAAATCTTTTCTTTCCAGCAGAGGTCTTTATAAATTGACATAGTCCACACAATATATAGCAAAAAAAAAAAAAAATCTTCATGGAAAAAATATGTGAATTTAGATATAGCATATCAAGTGATAAAATTATTTTTTATATTTTAAGTGCTCAGTTGATTTCAAACGTAAATCAAGTGTCGTTGAATTTCTTATGCTGTAAAATTAAAACCAAACTATTTCAGTTAACTTTACCAAAATTATAAAGAAAAATTTTAAATACTTTGTTCCAAAATTTTCGTATCTATTTATTTGCGATCTGTATGAAATAAAATAATATATTTATTTGTCTTAATTAAACAAAATTAACTTGATTTTGTATTACATTTCTAGAACCGTATAATATGTAAAACATTTTAATGATTTATTAGAACTTTATTACATACACGAAAATGTAAATAACCAATAAATAAGAATAAGGCTACATATGGTACTGTTAGAAAATAATTTTAGAATCAATAATATTAAAAGTAGTTAATTATTTGTTTTCAAATTATATTGATAAATTGATTTTGAAAAAAAAAGTTAGTTTGGGTAGTCTTTATTTTAAAATTTTTGAAAACTAACTTTTTTGGATATTATATAGTAATTAATTTTTAATATTTCTTAGTTATTTCAAGTTTTTGTTTTTTTTGTTTTTGTTTTTTGGATTATTGGAAATAACATTTAGCATAAAGGATAAAAAAATCTAACACATCGTTGAATTTTAATAATTCCTTTTTATAGCGAAACCTAAAAAAAACACGAAAATAGTTTAAATATTACCTTTCGATATATATTTTTTTAAAAATAACTAGTACTCTCCTGCATAAATCCTACGAATATTTATTGCATATATATATATATATATATATGAAAGTATCTGAAAAAAATTTACGACTTTATCATGATAAAAATAAGAGATAGGGAATAAGAAACACTGATACCGACAAAAATAAAAATCTGAGAAATATAGTTTAAAAAAAATTAAAGGATGAAAAAGCGTAAAACAAAAAACTAATAATGCTTGTATAACACTTATTATTTAATATGTTTTTTTCCAACTTATAACATGCATTAAAGCTCTATTTTAAGTAAAGACAATTAAATATATTTTTTTCTTATTCAAAATATGCTTTTATACAGTATCGATGAATTTGTTTATGATTATGATAGATTAATTAGCTTAATCAATAAATATTTCCTCAAAGGTTTTGAACACAATGCATTTATACAAAACAATAATAATAATATAAATTAAAATTAGAAATAATTTGCTTTGTACATAACATCTTCTAATTTTTCTCAATTTTAAGTCAGTAATTTAACAAATTTGAATTTTTTTGTCGTGCAACTTTTTAACTCATAGGTTGTATCATACTTTTTAATAAAATATGTTAGAAATATGTTAAAATTAAGAGAGAAAATTAGAAATATGTTAAAATTAAAAGTGTTTTGATGATGAACTGGTCGAAAAAATTAACATCTTGAAAATATTTCTAGAGTTTTAACGTATCAACGTTAAACTCCGATATGCATTCGACAACGCAGTCAATACACCATTTCTAAAAACATTATTTTCTTTGGATTATTTGTTCCAAATGACTAAATGTAAAGTTTAATTGAAGCTTTGAGTCAAACATCTGACAAACCTGATGAATATTCCCGAAGATACTTATCGTTGGTAAATAAGCAATATTTCCGATAGAAATTTTTCAATAATTGAAGTTTTTACCCAATCTTTATGAGAACCTGGGTTCTTTCCAATAGCTAATAATGACCGGTAGAAACCTTAGGAATCTTCCTCTGAGAGACACTTTTTATTTTGCGGCTTCTGATCAGTAGATATGATATGCAATTCAGTAGCATAAATAGCAGTTTGAATGGCTTCTATATCACCAGTATTTTTGCCTATTTTGCAATAGTGTAGGATCTAATTGATCTAGTTCTTTTTCTCCAGTCCGCATTTCTTTCTTCTCAGAGTTATATATTTTATCCGCCAATTTTTCACTGACTGTCTCAGAACTGTTCCCAACATTTTATTTAAATTATTGATGCATACTTCTTATTTAATTTAAACTTCGCTTATATATTCGTTTTCTTTTAATACTGAGAATGATTTAGAATGACCTTCAGAATCCAAGAATATGTACCTGAAACCAAAACTTTGAGATATTTGCCACAATTTCATTGCTATATTTATCTCATTGAAGCCGATGGCCTGACGTGTGTCACTCTGTAAAAATCTTGCTGTCCTTCATGACAAATGTAGAATTCAGCTCTGTTTTGTCCAAGGGTAAATTTAGTTTATTGGCATTCTTCACATCACTTTGACAAGGCTTCGCAGTCAGTGACTAGGCCGATAACACATTGAATTCTAATGTATAGACATATATCCTCTTATCAACTAAATTAAATCATAAGAAATTCTTATATGAAAATAGCATTGTCATACCAGGAATCATATGCTTTTTTGACATTTTTACGAATACCAAGTAGTATTTGATTTATCACAAAACACGTCCATTTATAATTTTTGCCTTGTACAAATGATAAGTCTTACAAATCACAGTATGCAAATTCATATGTATACAGAATTTCTCCAGCTATGAGAAGTCAAGGCCAAAACTCAGCATCCCGCGCTCTAATCTCATGCTTATATCAAATAGTGCATCAGAAAATTGATGCATGCAAATATAATTTGATACTTCATGCAATTTAGTATCATTTGATACTTGGTACAACTATATTGAAGAGTATTCCTTACTTTTTTTTATTTAGGCACAATTAACATGTACAACATTCAGTTTATATGCAAATCATTTCTTTGATAATTGCATTGGGAATCTTTAAGTAAGCTAACAGTTTTCTGTTAACTTCTATGATGTTGTTTTGTACATCATGGAAATTCTCAGTTTTTCCGCAATACATATTCTGAAGGTTCATAGTAGTTCCTGCAGAAGGCTGGTTTTCAGAATTATTTTCGATAGTGTTCAATATCTTAGAAACATTAACTCTCTCTCTCTTTAGAAACATTAACACTCTCTTAACAATCCGAGATCACTTAGGTCATGTTATTTTTTCAACTGTAAAAATTTATAAAAATGAGTGACTAAACTTTTGAATTATATGAATCTTGTATTAAATCAAATATTGGCCTTGAAATTGTTTTTTTTTTATTAATGTTAAATATGTAACAACGAGATCTGAAAAAAGAAGATAGAACGTAAGTAAATAGAAACGATTTTAGTCGCGAGAGTTATTGCCATTTCATCAAAGGAATTGCTTTATTCAAAACTATTTTTAATTTATTACTTTTAAGATAAGGAAAATGCTTCCATATGAAAATAAAACTAACGACACCCTCTCATTTGTCATATTTTGAGACGGACAATACTCAGAAAACTTTATAAATCTTAAAAATAAATAAGACACGATATTTGAAGATTTAGAGACAAGTTTTCCAATCTTATGGGCCACCGAAAAATGCAAAAGAGTACCACTTTCGATTATTTCGTCATTTTTAATGCGTTGCATTAAAAATGGATTTTTTCACAATTCCATTAATACTTACAACATTAGCTTTCAATTTGCTTTAATGTCTTCTTTGGAGCTTCCCAGGTTATTTTTCGTGTTTTCTGATGTGAATATATATATATATAAAGAACACAACACCATGAGTTCCCCTTTTCCTCACAAACATTCAAATCCCTAAATGTACAAACGATTTTTCTTAATGATTGGGTGTTTTATACAATACAATGTGAAGAATAGCGAACTTTTAAATGGTGTCAGAAAAAATAATGCGTTTGACTACTTTCACCTTCTTGGTTATTAAGGATATGTATCCATTACTAAAGAGTATGCCATTTTTAAATTAAAAGAGATAATGTCATCTCGAAAATTTTGCATTATAGGTACTGAGACGACTCATGTCCAGGAGAGAAAAGTGCTTAATGACTACCCGAATAGGAAATTTCCTACTAGCTCAGTTGTGGAAGGCCCACGACTGCACATCCACAGATGTACCGTTGAAACCTGCTCTAAATCTCACGTTAACATAAGCTGGTAAAATGGTGACTCGTGGTTAGTGCACCAGATGACATCATACCTCAACTTAAAACTACAACTACAAACTGTAGAGGAAGTCAAATGAAAGCGTTCCAAATGATGCTCAATAGAATGTAAGATGTATATCAACTGTTATTCTGCCTGAAAAAAAACCAACATTTTCCAATTATTGTTCAGAAAGAACCTCTATAAAAAAGAATTTTCTCTTTTGATGTATTGTATTCTACGACCTTTTCTTCAGAATTAAAAGCGCCTAATAATTAGACCTGTAAGGAAATCATTTATCACTCAGAAGTCTCAAGAACAGTTTACGAACACATTGAAGCATAAGAAACATTAAATTTGCACATGATAATAATTTCCATTCCCCGCAAGGCAGCAATAAAACAAAGAGTGAAATCTAAATCTCAACCAATTTCCTTTAAATTACTATATATTGTATTAACCTAGCAACATTTAGTTCATCATCACATTCCTATTTTTGACACAACTTTCTGAGATTTATTTCGTCTGCCGAAAAGTTCTATCCATTTGTGAAGTGAAAAAATAATAAATTTTTCATACATTTCATATTTATTGTGCAGTATAATTTTCCTCGATACTTATGACAGTAATTTATAAATACCATTTTTAAAAAATCCCTTGACATTAGAAGCAAAGAACTGAGGTAGTGCTTAGTTGTCCCCTGCGTCAATTTCGAATTTTTTCTCTTTCAAAAAAATTGGAAGGAGCTTGGTCAGGGGAATAGGATATATGGGACAGAACTTCATTGTCTAAATCTGAAGAGTCGGCAAAGCAGCATGTATTTTAGCATTATCATAATGTAGTACGATGTGCTTCTCATTGAACATTAGCGGCCCGAACTCATTGAACATTCATTCTTAGAAACTTAGTTTAAATTATTCATTTGTCAACAATATCTCCCCAAATTGAACTTTTCTTTAGGTTTCGAAAGCTCGCAATACATTGGTCCCTAGATGTGTCATCATATACAAAACATTTTCTTATTCAGGTACAATATCGGCTTATAAATGGAAGGTGTAAAAAGTCCGAGCTCATAACATACTCCATTTTTAACAATGTTTTCATATTTAATCCATTTTACAACGTTTTCATATATTGCACTTGGTGTGCGTATCAGTGCGTCATCAAATTCCATCACGATAGAGCTCTGAAACTTTAGGAATCGGTCTTACTTGCCTAACAATGCAATATTTAGACAATTGCGACAAGTGTTAACCAATATTTCAATATTTTTTTATTTAATAATACAGTTTTGCCTAACCACTTGGCGCGATTTCAAAAATTGCCAAACTTGGCGATTCTTTTTAGCTGAACGTTAAGTCAACGAAGCGGACCAGGGCAGCCACATTTGGAAAAATACCACCAAATAATTTTTTTTAATAAACTTTGCTACCATATAAAAACGTTTTTTTTTTATCTCGAATTATTTGACCCTAATGTATCATCCGATCCAAGAAGGATTCATTTTTCTTCCGAGAAAGCAGATATGTACTACTCAATTACGTGAATCTGTTTCACTTAACTCATAAGACACCTATCTGGAATATTTATAGACAAGTCTTATTAATAACTGAAATCGGTTTTCATAATAAATATTATTAAAGGCTTAAGAAAATAATTATTTTCTTTCACTTCTCATAAGCAGACAGAGCTTTCCGGTAGACCTAATATTAAAATCAATGTGACACGCGTAGCCACGCTTTCATACAGGAAAGAAGCTGTATTACCTGAACTTATTTTTATTTCAACTTTAACAACATTAATATTTTTAAGCTAATTTATACTGAAACCAATTCAAAAAAAATTCAATTTTCAAATTCAATTTTCAAAAAAATTCAATTACCATAAATGCTTTCCTATGTACTGTAAATAAACGTCGATGTACCATAAAAATACATACTTTTAGTATATTAGTCTGTGCTTAAATGTTTACTATTTTCTATGCAACTATTCTACTTTTTTTTTCTTTATGTTAAATTGTGTTCATAAATTTAACAGATTTAATAACAATTACCCTTTAAAAAGAAGTCGTGTAATATTAAAATCCCTTATTTGTTTAGTTTTGCTCTTAAATGTCTCCGTATATTGTTTACGTATTTAATCTCCTTGGGAAATTGTTCAGCTTTATTTTTACACCGGTTTGTGGTGAAAATAAAGTTGATAAATAATGCGTTAGGAAATCGCACCTCCATCGCATTTTATGTAAATTTTGAGATATCGAGCCTTAAAAATGCTTTTAAGGCTTGTAAACAACTTTCTTTAGAATAAATATAAGCTTTTAAATTGATTGCTCGCCGTAAGAAAATATTTAGAAATTGCAAGAGAAACTGGATGATTTAAAATAAATCATGTCTAAAAGAAGGGTTTCGGAAGCAGTGCACCCCTCTTAAAAAGTCAGTTTGAAGGAAAAAGACTATTTTTAGATAAAGTTGCTGATTTTTTAGATGTAGTCCGATAGCTAACTATTGAAGACGTTGGTTAATATTCAAAAAAATTCAAATGGAATAGATAGCTTTAAAGGATTCGTGTTTAAAAAAAGATTACAGATTTAGTGTACTCTTCTTCACAAAGTTAATATGAAGGAATAATGATTATTTACAGTTAAAGTAGTTGATTGTCATAATATGTAGCTCGATCACTAATAAATCAACCTTCTTTTTCATACCACATTATCTAATCACTGTCACTAAAGTAAATGATCAGATATATTGATATTAACATTCTTGTTTGGATTAGTTTAATTTCTTGCGCATGGAAGTTACACTGATATAATGGGAGTTGACTTAATAAAAATGAATTTAATTTAAATTCAATCAAAAACAATGATACTCTCCCAAATTGTTGTCAACTTTCTCTGCAATGTGTTTATTCAAATTTATATAGCACATTCTCAGGGGTAAATCTTAGATTTCGATTAATTCGGAAGGGTGTTATGTCTCTTTAAAACCTTTTGAAGTTTACTTGAAAATATTTCTGTATTATTTTTGGTTCTAATTGCCTTCTCATGATTCTAAATATTATTTAAAGTCCCTATTCCCAAAGTATTCAACAGGATTACTGTAGGTTTCTCATAAAACTGTCAATAGTCTCATAATTTTGCGTTTTACATGCAGGTGCCCTCAAAAATATTTAAATTCGATAAGCTTTGATACTTTAAATAAATAATAAGAATAGTTTGTCCAAAAGTATATCGTTTTTTTTTTACAGAAGATTGTGAGAAATTGCAGAACAATTCATAACCTAATAAGAGCAAACAAGAACAGAAGAAAGAATACAAAAACCTTCGAGTCCCAGAGTTATCGAGACTTGCGTATAGACTGAGTGTAGTAAATCCTCCAAAAGAAAGGGGATAGAAATGGACAGAATCAAGAGAAGAGATCCATTCGATGCGAATCTTATCTATCTAGATGAAAAAATAAATCTAAGCGAATCGAAAAGTAAAACTAAACGGATACATATACATTTGTCAGAGGAATTTTCCTTATCCACTAGAGGATTTTACAATGGAGCATACTGGTAACACTCCTCTAGGATTCTATTCTGGAGCTTAGCTCGTATTTGTCTATATTTGAGGTGGTAGAATTATAATTCTTCTATTCAAAATATACATTAAACAACTAGTTATCGTATAGTATATATGTTGTTTTCTGTAAAAAAACTATGCGATAAAGAGCATTTTCGATTTTTTTTATCTCCTTATTTGATTTGACGTTAAGCCAAGTAGTAGTTTTCTCTGGTTAGCACCAATCCTCCTTAGAATATTTACGAGTATCTTATACCTACCTTTAATTTCAGCCACGTTATTATTTTACTGTTCTATTTATACTCGTTATGCATGGTCGCAATTTTTTGTAAAAGGTTTTCTATTCGGGGTTAACGAAGATTCCTTTCCTTTTGCCCTCACAGATTTCCTATACTTAATGATACTTTTTTTTGTCCTAATGAGTGTGTATATTTCTTTGCTGAATCACTTTCAGTTATGATTGATATGCATTAGTTTTCTTTCTTTTGATTCATTTTAGCAATATTAACATGGTTTTGATGGTAAAATATGGATTGAGATATTTAAATTTTAATTGTAGTATTATATATATATATATATATATATATATATGAATTATTCTCCTTATTCCAATGAAAACTTAATTTTTCTTTCTTATTATATTGTTACATTTTTATAAACTAGATGAGAGATTTAGTAATAGTATTGGGAAAATGCTTGTATAATCTTACATTACCAGTTCAAGCGGGTGTTTGTTGATTTATATGTTAAAACATCATTATAAATGTAATGGTTTAAATAAATGTTGGTTGGAGGGTTGAAATGGTTGTCTTCCTGGGGAAATTGGCATTTGTACCTCTTTGCCCAATGATAAGCTCGATTTCTTATGTAAGGGAAAAAAAACTATTCAAAGTGGATGAAGTGATCCTATACAGAAACTAGTCAGCAAATATATCTTGAGACAGGGAGAACAATTACTGATTTCTTTATACATTTGTTTCTGCAAAAACAGGTGGGCAGAATTTTTAACACAATCGGGTCTCAATTTCCTCACTGATATATAAATGAAGCTTAGAGATATAAGTTCCAATTACCTAATTGAAACTTTTTATCTTGTGGTTAGCGTAATTATATCTCAAGAGGACTTAGTCATCTGATTAGTAATAAATAATTTCCGAATTCCACCACGATTTATTATTTTACAAGTCTGTGACATTGGGCTATTCGCGGTTTCTCTTCACTAACCTTGGGGACTTTCAATTGAGATTGATTGCTTTCACTAAACAACCTTTGCCCAACCAAAAATGAAACGTGATACGTAAAGTTAGTATGTAAAGCAGTTAGGAATGAAGTGAAAAGGTCGAATTGAGAATTATATAAACTCCGTCGGAAGGAGTAGAGTAGCGAAAAGGGGATCTGAAGGAGGATCTGAGAGAGAAGCTGTAGGTGAGATGAGGTGAAGCTGAAGCGTCAGATAAGAGAAAGGAGGAATTAAAGTCTATAGTAGAGGGTTCGAGCAAGGATTGCTGTGGAAAGATTTTGCCTAGTGTTTTCAACAGTTGTTCCAGAGTCTGAGTTGCAGTCGACTAGTGGTAAAAGGCTGTTAGATTACTATTGGTGGGTTGAATTAAGGTATTAGAAAGCTTACCCGATAGAGCACAATCATTTCTGTCATAGTAAATATATACTAATAAATTGTGAAAGTTGTTTTGATGATTCTGTAATTATTTGTGTCGTAGTGTTTAATAATTGAATCTAGTGATGACACAAGAGGACGTCCGGGTCGGGCGGGCGTCACAAGTCTAGTATGGTGTTTTAAGCTGATTCTAATAATCAGTTTTAATAATTTTTATTTGGTAACATTGAATAAATTCATGGGTTTCAAAAAACCATAATTTAGAAAAGTAGATGAAAATTTAAATAAAACCATAATTAAGTCAATTCGATTCTAATAACCACTTTAACATCTGTTTAGTGGTGCATAATTACCTAATATCTATCACCAGTTGCTATTTTACTAGTCTAATATAGTAGATTGCTAAAACTGATTCTACTAATCAGTTTTTAATAACACTGAACAAATAAATTGTTCACAAGAAAATACACAGCCTAGAAATGCAGAAAATTTAAATAAAATCTTAGCTATATATACCAATTAATGATTAATAATTTAAACTAAATCGAATTTAATAAACTTTCATCCTACATATTTCAATAAGAAAGTGAAGATCTGATACAAACTAAACAGATTTTGCTGATTTTTACAAGAGAACATTGGTAAGACTGATTATTTCTTTTTGTGAATGCTGTGATGTTAAGTAAGAATTATAACAATGACGGCAAGGTGTTTTATCTCTTTTTTCCTATCTTCATCTTATTTCTTTTTTTTTCTTTATGTGATCTGAAAGCAAATTCTATCCAATTCCGTTGATTTTGTGAGAACTTTCTTGGTTCTTTCAAAAAACTCATTTTTTTCAGGTTCCTTTTATTCAGTTCCTCCCTCCCCATATCTGTATTTTACTTTTTGCTTAGAATCAGTTCCTTAGAATTTTTATTCCTTTCTTAAGCCAGTATTATCAATGGCAATCTTTTCAAAACTTAGAGTTATTCCAGAGTTTCAGTAGATCTGTTTGAATAAGTTAGTTTTTACGTTACTATAGGGAATTTATTGAAGATAATACTGAAGTCTGAAGTATGAACGATGAGCAAAAAAAGCTTGATTAATATGCGCATTCATCATCTCCACATTCATCGTAAATGAAGAATATTACATATGATAGCAAAATCTGAGTTTTTGTTTTAGTATTTTTTTAATTATTAAATTAGATTCAAAGAGACTTATAGCAAATGTACCTCAACATGCGATAAATTTTCAAATCCGGTTATGTAATATATGAATACATATATACATTGCTGTTAAGTCTAATTTTGTTTAATTTTTAAAATGGTTGTAATTTTTAACAAATTGTTATATCTGTATTGAATGAATATTATTCATTTGATAATTAATTAACTGGTGATTTTGATACTTTCATTTTTAATTCTGGAGTATTTTAGTTTTATATATATACTTGCTGATACCCACCCGTATCGCTGGGAAGACGATAATATTATATTTTTGAAAAAATCAAGAAAATTTTCAATTTTTAAACGATAATGATAATCTAAATTTAAAATTTTAAGAAATTAATTGTATGTAATAATGGTTACTCACGACTTTCAAATATATGAGAAAAATAAAAAAAAAATTAGTAAAAAGTCACGTCATATATATATATAATATGGATAAAATTCATTCCACCCTATACATGTTACTCCTAATATTGACAAAGATACAACCTTTTGTCAGAAAATTCATCATGTGCTTAGCTTTCAAATGAAATACTCTCGCAACGACATCGTTTCTATCATAAGAGTTTTGTCCTTGCATTAAGACATCTTTGATTTCTGACCATTTAGGATTACAAGTGACAGCCACCCTTAAAAAAAAGTCGTGCAAGTCGGGATGTCCAAAATGTCTTAATATGTCATAGCCTCTTGAGTTCGTTCATGCATGTAGCGAGATTCTCCAGTAAACGAAGATTGTCTTGCGTGTATGCTACTCCTTCAGAAGTCGCCATTTTAGTATTTTTCAAAATCATGTTAAGTTTTGGAGCTAAATTACACTTTCACCAACCAAGGGGTAACAAACTTATTTATTTCTATCGCTAAATATGTACGTTTCCAATTTTCGACATGCACGAAATTTTGCATGAAGAGCCTCTTCGCCAAAATCTTGATATACTGTGCCACTTTTAATCGCCGGATACTGTGCCACTTTTGGTTCGTTCGCTATTTCTGTGTGCTAAAAATTCCTTCAAAATTAATTTCTTGAATAATTTAAATAAGATTGGTCTTAAATTTATTGTGGAAGAAATCGGAGAGACTGTGCCAGACAATGCAAAAATGTGTGACATAAAGAAATTAATAGAGAGTAATGATTTACTTAAAACGGATCAAGATGTGTTTGCGGAATCGTCAAATCTATCGTGGAGGACCGGACGATCATAGATGCAAATCATCAATCTGAGTTAGAGATTAAAAAAAATCAAACTAGTCCAACTCGAGAAGGAGATTGAGCTCCAAAGATTAAAAAATCAAGCAATGCCTGGTGAAAGAATAAACGCTTATTTAAATTAATAAAATTTATTAAAAAGTATTTATTACTTAAAATTTTATAAAAAGTATGAAAACATTAACAATATCTGTTCCTGAGAAACCCGAGGCATTGCATTTGTTTTTTATTTTCTTAGAGAAAACATTCCCTACGAAAGCAGTGCCAAATGGCCTACAGTCCGAGATCCTATAATCAATCTGCTAGGGGTTAAAGCCAATAATGTTTTAACGTATGCAACTGACGGGGAATTGTCGGATTACGAAAAACTATAACAGTTATTTTTAGCTGAATTTCAGCCGACACTCAGAGAATGTTTGCGTAACTTTGAAAACGCTCAACGTTTACCTAATGAGTCGCATATACAATTAGCATTGTGATTAACTGCAACATTCGAACATTGTCTAGTAAGGGAAGTAAAAAAGGATTTTAAAAGGTTATGTGATTTGATAATTGCAGATAAAATATATGAAACCTTGGATTTCAAAGCGAAGAAATATATAGGGACTAGAGAAGCTAATACAGGGCTTTCGCCAACTGAATTAGATCGTCAATGCGATTTATTTTTTTCATAGCGTAGTAAATCATAGTCTGAAATTCATCATTAAAAAATGGGCAGCGAAACTAATGAAACGAGAGACATAAAACAGGCGAGGAAGAATGACTCATTCCACAGAAACGCATTCAAAATACGAAGCCACAGAAAATTTGTTTTGTCTCTGAAGGGAAAGGATAATCTTTTCATTTCGCTCGGAACTGTTTTAAGTGCTTTGAAAAAAATGAAAAAGAAATTAGTAATCATTTTGTAACATCCGGTATTATTTCTACACCAAAAAGTAACCCTCGCAATAAATTGGAATTCATTGATATTTTTCGTAGACAGAAAAAAATAAAATTGCTAAAAGATTCAGGAAGTGAGTTAATAATCATAAATAAAAAAAACCTTTTCCTTCAAAAAAAAAAAAAAAAAAAACCGGGTAATATACAAGTAAAAAGTTGTTTCGGAAATGAAATTTTTGCTAAGACCGCAACATTTTCTTTTGCTTTGAAGGAAGATTATAAACCAGACGAAATTGAAGCTGTAATTTGTGATCAGCTACAAATGGATGGAATTTTCCCACCAGACTGTCTAAATCTTCTTGGATTAAATAATACGGCAAATGTCCAAAATGAGCAAATTAATTCTTTTTCCAAGGGAATGGAAAATAAACTTCTATTTTGTTCAACGGTATTTAACACATAATTGCTTGATTTGACACATATTGTTAACAGTTCTTTACGAGACCAGGTTAAGCACCTAGTAGAGGTGTAAAGGTCTGCTAAGGAACCTAAAAACACTGATTTACGTTTAAATGAGGTGTTAAAAGATGACATTCTGGTATCTCAGAGATCACGTCGAATGTCATTCGCAGAACAGGACAAAAAGTTGTGGATAAACAGATAGATAAGTGGTAAGAGAAGGAATAATTAAACCTTCGTGTTCCGATTACACGGCTCCAATAATTTTACCCCAAAAAAGGGACGGGACTCATCAATTGTGCTTGGATTTTAGGAACCTAAACAAAAAGGTTATGAAAGATTCTTTTCCCATGGCTCAAATAGAGGAGGTGTTAGATGGTTTGGGGGATGAAAAGTCTTCTCTACCTTAGACTTAAAATATGGTTTTTTCCAAGTACCAGTCGAGGAAAAATGCACAAAATATTTAGCATTCACATGTCATGCGGGTTTATATGAGTTTTCGAAAACTCCATTTGGTTTATCTAATAGTCCAACTGCTTTCTAAAGATTTATATACAATGTATTTAGAGATTTAATAAGGGATAATACTGTTATAATATATATGGACGATTTCATTATTCCTTCTAGTAATGACAAACAGGGTTTAGAAAAACTTAAACGCGTTTAAAAAGTAACCCCAGAATATGGTTTGGAAATTAATTTTAAAAAGTGCCAATTCCTAAAAAGAAATATTGAATCTTTGGGCTATGTGATTGAAGAGGGTACAATTCGCCCTTCTCTATATAAAATTAATGTAGTCCAAAATTTTCCTCAACCTAAGAATATTAATGAAATGCAAAGCTTCTACGCTCGTACCGACCGCTACACCACCTGCCACTAACGCCTGCACACTGTCGAGCTAGATTACAGTGGTGCTTGGCTCTATCAAGTAGTAATGATGCTGACTGGAGACGTATAGTGTTTAGCGACGAATCCCGATTCCAACTATGTCCTGACAATCATCGAAGACGTGTCTGTAGACACCCAGGGCAGCGTGCCGATCCTGCTTTCACTACTGCCCACCACACAGACCCTAAACCAGGAGTTATAGTCTGGGGGGCCATTTCCCTTGATAGCCAGACCCCTTTACTCGTCATTAGAGGCACACTTACAGCACAGTGGTACGTCGACGACATTCTGAGACTTGGTTTGCTACTGTTCCTTTTGGGGCATCCTGTCCTTATTTTTCAGCAAGATAATGCCAAATCACATTTGGCACGTGTTGCTATGAACTGTTTTATAGCTTGTCAAACACTTTCTTGGTCAGCCATATCTCTCTCAAATCGAGCATGTCTGAGATTTGATGGGAAGGCGACTTCATCTACCAGCAAATGTTGATGACCCAGCCCGCCAATAGGAGCAAATGTGGCAAGAAATACTGCAGTTGACCTTCAGGGAGCTTTATCACTCTATGCCACTTCGTGTGGCAGCTTGCATCCAGGCTAGAGATTGGTCAACACCTTACTGAGCTCGCTACTTTGTAAATATGTAACTCTGAAATAAATCATTCAATTTTTCAGAAATTTTAATCATTTTCTACTCTGTACATAATTTTCCTACCCCCCAATTTTTGTCTCCATCGGACAAGTCTTTCTTGGTGAGTTTTTTTTTGTTACAGATTGTATATATATATATATATATATATATATATATATATATATATATATAT